>OVAN01015921.1:0-10532 GCA_900406275.1 Anastatica hierochuntica
GTGTAGTTTTCTTCCCCTTTTTGCTAAAAACTTATGTTTGTAAGATGTAACAAATGGGTTTTGGAGCACTAGGCTCAATGTGTATATATTGTTTGTATGATGTTTAACGTTTAACTTATGTAATGTATAAAATGTTTAATAACTAAAACCTAAGTTTCACCTGAAACGGAGTCCTGGTCGGAGACAAACCAACTAGCGGGTTAGTTTAGGACGGCCGGCCGAAGGCTAACTCCGCTAGGGATGTACGTTCGGATTTCGGGTCGGGAATTCCTGAATGCGTTTCGGAGTTCTTGATCCGAGGGTTCGGGCGTGCATCAGTAGCATCTTCGGTTTAGTAAAGAGTTAGCTTAATTGGCCGTACATGTTCTTGTTTGATTTTTGCACGGTTAATTAAGTTGACTTTGACCTAGACCGTGTCGGGGGTGTTACAACGACACTCCTAGGGTTCCAATGCAATCCACCTAGGGCACCCCATCTCTCCAGATCGAGTTGCATTCAAACTTTCCTCTACCTAGAGATGTTAATATGGACCCGGATCTGCGGGCTATGCCCAAGTAGGATTGTTACAGAGTGGGTCTAGACATGCTAAAAATTGTCCATAAAAACACGGGTCGCGGAGACCGAACTCATATGGTTTGCGGGTCGGGTTGCACGACCCGCAAAAAAGTCAAATCTGCTATGGTTTGGGCTACTTGGACGTGGGTTGACCCGTCTGACATCTTTACCTCTACCGTTAGAGGCCTTTTCCCACTCTTTTTGCTACGCCTTGCAGTCCTATTGTTGTCAACCTCATCGCTCCCTGTTAGGATTTCTCTTTCAAACTCATCCATCAAAGACCCCCGTACCATTTCATGCGGTCTAAGCTTGCTCCCATCTGCGACCATGGCTCGCCGTTATTCCAAAGAAGAAAAAGGTAAAGGGATCCAACGTTATAACAAATGGCTCTAGGAGATCCCTACTCGACGTCCACCTTCCACTGGTTGATAACTCATATTTAATCCATGAGAATCGACTAACCTTAACTGGCAGAGTCATGAATGAAGAAATACAATGACCCCGGTCAGTTATCAACTTCATGCCCCACTTGTGGTGTATGAGAGATCAAGTGGGACGAAGTGAACTTGGCAGATAAAGGTTTAGCTTCAAGTTTCAATCGGAGGACGATATGAAGGTTTCTCTACAAAAATATTCCTTCCACTATAAACGTTGGATGCTTGTAATCCAAAGGTGGGAATTAATCATATCTGACTCCTTTCCGTCAAGGATCCTCTTTTAGATCACGATCAATGATCTCCCAATTCACTATTGTAAGAAAGAAATTATTAAAATAATGAGAAAGGAACTGGGAACTCTCTTGGATTATGAAACCAACAAGGGGCGTGTTAAGATAGAGATTAACGCTCTCAAACTGCTTTGAATGAAGAAAGTTTTCACCTTCCCATAGGAAATGTTGCTACAGTGGAGTTTACAAAAAAATTGGAGCGCCACTGCTTCTGATGTGGATCTCTGGCACATGAAAAATATGATTGTAATGTTGTCTTGGAGATTAAACAGGAATCCCACCAGTTGATAAGAATCAACCAATTAGACACATCCTTCCGCCTGGAGCAGGAGAAACAGAGAATAGATGCTCGTAGGGAATCCAAGGATGGATACTCATCTCACCATCTATATGATGAGAATTACAAGAGCGAGTATCGATCCCCCCTCCACGATGCTCTCTATCTCTATCACCTGACTATGGTCGAAGAACCTAACAGAGAGTATTCCCTACTCACTCTCAACAGGTTGATAACCATGAGCACATGACTCACTATCCTCATTTCAGAGGGATATAACCTTTGAGGATAGAATGCACCACTTCAACAAAAAAATATAATCCAAGTGAGGACCAATATTACTCAAACAAACGAAAAGATGATCATAGTAAAAACAAAGGATACCCCTCCTATGACAACCCTACCTTGCAACGCAAGAAATGAGTTAGAAAATAGGGATCATCGTCGCAAGGGGACAGGGATCGAGAAGAATCCAAGTAGAAGAGCTCTCTTTCTCCTCCATGACATATTGTTGGCCCATTAAATCATCTAACAAAAAACAGGGGCCCAACAACGAAAAAGTAAAGGCATCGGTGTTTGATAGACTTGAAGGAGAAAACAAAACCAACTCTGAGACCAACATTCGAATGCATTTATGTAACTTCAGAGGTGGTAGATTAGGTATTGAATTTCAGCCTTAAAATCCATGCTAATATGAGAATCTCCTTGGACACACACAATGTGACTCAAAAAAAAGGAGAGGATGCTTTCAACGCCCCCCACCAACAATACTCTTCGTCGTGTACTCATACTGTTCCTAAGAAAACACTTGTTCGCCAAAAGATCAGGTCTGAGATGTTCTCAGAGGCGACTATAGAGGACGATCCCAACTTCAACCCTCGAATCCCGAAGGCTTTTTAGCTTGGATCATCTGACAATATTGATTTCATGATAAGCCAATGTAAAATGAGAGTTTAACTAAAATAGACATCAAAAAGAAAGGAATCACGAGCCCACTTTTGACATCAAAACGTAAAATCCATGATGCAAAAATTAAAGCTTCACCAAAAAAAAGAAACAAGGTGTCGAAGCCCTGTAAGGCAGCAACAAAACTGACATTTATTTCTCGCAATGAGGACCCTCTTCTTTCATCGTATGTTGGTATAACATCCTCAAGTAAGGCTCTTATGCCTTCATCTGCTAAGGGTTTGATGGTGTTCTGGAAATCCAAACTCAATTATTACAACCAGTTGGAACTGTCAGGGTCTTAGGATCTTCTTGACAGTTCGACGACTAAGGGAATTGAGAAAGACACTCATCCCGAATATTTTGTACCTAATGGAGACGAAGAACCAATAAAACTATGTGCTACAAGTGTTTCGAAAAATTATTCATTGTACCACCATCAAGCATAGGAGAAGGCTTATCACTTTTTTGGAAAAAATGATGTAACACTTGAAGTTTTATCTATTTTTTCAAGCTTTATACAAGAATTGAATATCAACACTCTTTTCTCTATTCTACAATTGCCTATGGTGTGCCTGTGAAAAACAAGAGAGAGCAAAAATATGGAATGACATCTCGAATGCTCGTTTCGAATGTGATGTAGCTTAGCTACTAACGGGAGATTTTAACAATATCTTAGAGCACAATAAAAAGAAAAGAGGGCCATCCCGCCATGAAGGCTCTTTTACAGACTTGAGGACATTTGTGTCCATCAATGGGCTATGGAACGTTAAACATTGGGGTAATCTACTCTCAATGTGAGAGTTACAAAGCGTGCTAATGAATCCAAAAGATAGATCTGTCAAGCAAGGTAAAGATAAATAGTCAAAAGCTCCATCAATATTGCAAGAAAATAGTTGAAAGCTCCTTTCCAACCAATAAGAACACCAATGCCAAGAATGAGATACAAAGGTCTCTGTTGTTTTGAGACTCCATGCTTCCACCGAAAGTGCCGAAATAGTAGGTCCCTGAAAAGGGTGGTCACGAACAAGACGAAAGAGGACTCTCACGACCCACGACCCTTGAATATCCATATATTTGCCAGTCTTAAGAGGAATCCAGGAGAAAGTCCAGCGCGAAACAATATCAAGGATGAGGAAAATAGAAATAGTCTCAGAAGGACAAGAGGATTGGAGAAAGAACATCCTTCTATTTTTATCTTCAACGCTCCTAAGATTTGAACATATAGAAAAAAGAGTGGTTCAACACTTTTATTCACGAATAAACTGGTCGGGATAACAATTATCACGAAGTTTGAAGGTCTTGTCTTGAAAATACACTTCATTGTGGAGAACATAGAGATTGCCCCAGATTTGAAGGAAAAGAGTTCCTCAAAACCAATACCGATATTCTCCAATCCGGGGGTTAATATCCCATTAACATTCACATCTAGAGACTGGCATCTATGGCCGTTGGGACAGAGTTTGTCGGCTCGGCTTGTAGACACACCGTGAAGGGTACCGACAAGAAAAAAGCATCTATGGCCCGCGAAAAATGGCATTTATGGTCTTTGGACAAGCAATTGTCGGCTCGGTATATAAATATACTGTGAAAAGTACCCACGAGAAAATGTCATCTATGGTCGGCGAAAAAATTGCAACTATGGCATTTGAGTCTTTTATTAATTACCCTTGAATAGACCACAATGGTAGAGAATAACACATCGACATATTTATTTGAAAGAGCGTTAAATGGGCACAAAATGATTATGTAAGGCCATTTATTAGATCTATTGGGTTTAAACCCAACATCTCCATAAAGAAGGAAAAAAGTCCAAATAACTTATTACATTTAATGTAGCAATAGAGCCCAAACCGAGGTTACTAGGCAATGCTCAATTTAACCAACTAGTTGACAGTGATGAATCTGGGAACCGTCGTCTGTTGGTAGAGTCACCGACATATATGCCGTAAAAGGGATCCGGTAAATCGAAACTCGATGAGTGATGATCACCAAATATGACATGAGATTAGTTGCCGCTAATTTGTTCCATCAACGGAGAGATATACGAGAGCGACGATGCTACACCAGAGTAGGCATGATCTACGATCCTCCACTTTGGATCAGAAATTGCCGCTAGCATCGAAGGCTTAGATCTGTAGATCAAGACGAAGGTTGCTTCGGAGAACTTCCCCACAGAGCTTCACCACATTGGGAGCCAAAACCGACTGATGAGAGAGGGCAAAGATCTAAGCCTTACTCTTGGAATTAGATATATGTCATCCCAGTGAGAGAGAAAATGTCACCACTGTAAGCTCCTGATTCAGACTAGGGGAGCGAAAGGCACCATACCAGACGGAACTTGCCCATAAAGTAGTGTCATTGCCGGAGATCTGTCACACAGACAACCAGGTCTTTCGATAGTCTTAGTTATAGTGACGAAAAATTTGTCAATCACCATAGAAACTATCTTTGACGCGATAGTACGATGCAACATAATTTCTCTCAAAAAGGAGAGAATTCACCACCAATGAAGGCGTAAAAGGTCAATTGCGACTCCACCCAACTTTCGTTGACACTGGAAAAGTGACAGAAGAAGCAAATGACGCGACAGGAAGAAACCTAACAGGACAACGCTTATGTGGAGCCGACAACGTTTATGATTATTTGGTTTTGTACAGTACTTTCTAATTGGATTCGTATTTTGTTCAATTTGTTTTATTCGGATAATTTGTCCAATTCAAGTTTTTTTTTTGATAAACGGTTTTCGTATTTATCATTTTTGGTTTTTGAAAGAAGTTACAAAGATGACTAGTAGCGGAGAAAAAAGAAAAAAGAAAGGCGAAAGAAAAACTAAACTAAACTAAACAACGGGAGCATAAACAAATAGAGGTACAACCCCAAACGGGGGATAGGATACAGACTCGAGTAGCACAAAAATCTAGATTCAAAAAGAAATCATTATCGCTTCGGTACTCTACCAACCCGACCCACTCCGCATAATGCTTTCTAAGATCACCAGACGTCGAGTCTCGTTCTCTACCGATGGAGCTCGGAAAGGTGAGCTTCACCTCGTTTCCTCGGATGTCGGGACTTTCCTGGCGTTAGCCGTCCTACCGGAGTAGCTGGTACTCGACTAACTCCTCGGTTCTGTATTCTTCATTAAGCGCTTACGAAATCAAAGAACGGGCTGAGACATTGGCAATCCTACATGGCGATGATCAAAACCTGCAAAACAGAAAGAAACGGCCTACCAACACAGACCAAGTAGTCGAGTATCGGTACTGGGATGACCAAATTCAAAAGCACGTCTTCATTCGATGAGCGATGATTCAAGAGACTTAGCTGGAACCGTCGCTGTCGCCATGCTTTAAGTTCAGAGAACCTGAACTCATTTGTCAAGCTCTCCCGAGAGTAAAAACACCTTACGAGGAGATGCTTTCCCGGGGAAGAAGGAACTGATTAATACTCCAACACGTGCAGATAGGAGCTTGTAGGATTTTGAAGTTTAGAATATTTACAATGGTCACGTGTTCTCTATGGTCTCTTGAAAGTTGAAATAATCTTCACCACATGTTCTCTCTTTTACTAAGAAAAGATAAAACCAATAAAATTTTTAAGACAAATTCCGATGGACTCGGTCAATCAAAAGCTTTGGTTAAGTTCCTATAATTACTACATTTTACTTCTTCCATTACCATAAACACTCCACAGAAACAATAAATAAACAAAACAAAACGTAATTAATTTATTAATTACACACAAAAATGACAATGACCGTTAAACTCATAACTCTCGCCATCGCTGCCTTGGCTGTAACCGCCGTTTTCGCCGCTGATCCTCCAAAAACCTCCGCGGCGCCAAAATCCAACGACGGAAAAAGCTCAACAAGTCCTTCTCCCGCGGCCGCAGCATCCCCAAAATCATCAGCCTCCGGCCCAACCTCGCCGCCTAAGGCATCTGCTCCAAGTCCAACCACGGCCAAGAAAAGCTCCAGTGCCACTCCAAGTGCTTCCCCATCATCAGGTGGCGCCAAGTCTCCGAAATCTTCATCGGCCGAAACTCCAGCATCAAGCCCGGACTCAAACTTCGATGACACTGAAAGTCCCACCAGCTCCTCCGACTCACCCACCACCTCGTCTCCGCCAGCTCCTACACCAGACATGTCTCCGTCGTCTTCTTCCGATGAAGGTTCCGCCAGTGAAGGCCCTGAAGCTGAAGCTCCGACGGCAAGAGCCTCATCGCTCGAGATTTCTTTCTCAGGAGCTGTTCTCGCCGCCGTTGCATGGTTCTTCTCCATATGAACTAAAGATTACTATCATTACTATATTAACTAGGGGATAGTACTCGCGAATTGTGTTGTATAATTTATGTGTATTTTGTTTTTTTTCCTTTCATTCCGTTGTTGTTTGGGTTTTTTTCCAATTGTATTTATCCAAATTTCATTAGCAATATGATATTGTTAACCATTAAGTTTTTTTTTGTCTTTTTGTTAATATGTGGAAATTTTGGAGAGTAATCTTTGTAGGATGTTCTAGTTTAAATGACATAAATAATTAATATATTATTTTTCGATTGTTGTTTCGTTTATCTATTATTTTAATATATTTTTTGCCTATAAAATTTTACAGTAGTTATACATTGACATATATTAAAGCAAATGTATTATGATGTTGTAGTTTTTTTTTCCAAACACTAATACTATTTTATTTATATTTTTAATCTCATTTATGTTTGTGACCAAAAAAAAAAAAATCTCATTTATGTTGTTTGTTTAAGAATTTGTTGTTTTTAATAAGGGAAAAAGGCTTTTAAGGATGGCAATGGTTTAAAACAGATTAAAAATATGATGACTTTTGGGTGATATACTTTTATAGAAAAAGGAATTGTGTGATTCAAAATACATAATTTTTTTTCTCGACCAGTCACCTAAGCAAATAAACTTATTATCTTTTGTCTTAAATATGAAATGTTTTGAGCTTTCTCTCATAGAAACCTACTCGATTTGTCCTAATGGATAAGTGGATCACAATTAACTGCATAAATTCTAGTTATAGAATATTTTTTTATGAGAAGGTGAAACACAAATTTTTTTTTTAATTTGCAGCGGTTCGAATCATAAGTAAGATGTTATTTTTGGGTTTCGTGTTTCTCAAAAGTGGATGACCCCGAAAATAAATTATTTGTTTAAAAATTTAATCTATAATATGAGAGAGCCAATTCTAATGAAAAGCTTTAAACTTTTAGTGCATTTTGCATATAAATTTTGTGTTATCAATAACTTTAATTTTTCTGCATAAAACTAAATGATAATACTATGTAATATTAAAATTTTAGAGCTAACTGATTTTTACTTTAATCGATTAACCGATCTATTGTTAATTTATATCTAAATTTTATGGTTTCTCGATTTTATGTTATAGCCAAAACCAAATCATATTGTTCTCTTTCCATTAGGTTCAATATGGTTTGGGTTATCAGTACATCCAAGCTCATAGTGTTTCTTTCGACACTAATACGCGTGGCCAATCTCACGAGTGAGAATTCCTTGTTGTAATCACTTCCCCGAGTGTCTGAAAATTGGCTCTGGAGATTCAATCACCAGACTACAATGTCCTCGACATCCTAATATAGTAGTTAGATCTTTGAATTTCAAATATTTTCATCCAGTTGTAAATCCTTTGTATTTATCAATATTAGTTTTAAATTAGATATTTAAATACACAAATTTAGTTCCAAAAAATTTAATTTAGTAACTGTGATAACAAATAGAAGACAATTGTGGCAAAATTTTTTAAAAATTTAGTGCATATCCATTAATATTCATTTAAATTTAAATTTTATTTTAAATATTATTTATTTAAATAATAATTATAATATAGATTTTCACATAATAACAAAATCCATTCTCCAGTGAACAAAGTTACAAAGAGAAAAAAATTAATCTTTTAACTCTAGATGATCTTTTTAATATGTTCTCTATTCACTTTTCTGGTGCCAAATTTATGAAAATCTAATCAGTATATTGATTACATGTTTTTATTATATTATATTTTAAAATCAGTATATTGTTATTATTTTATTAATATTAGAAGCAAATAATTTTGTATATTTAGGTGATTTTAAATTTACTAAATTCATTTTACACATATATATATATATATATATATGCAATACTATCCTGCTTTTGTAACAGCATATTTAAGTAAAAAGATTTAGTATTGCATATGAAAGCAAGGATCAACAGTCACATTGGTTTCATATACACACCATGATATTTGCGTTGAGTTACAGAAGCACAATCTCCAACTGCATACACATTCTCACATCTATTCACCTGTATCACTTATTGGTTGCCAAGGATCGCTTCTCCTCCTTGGTCAGCTTGCTCCAAAAGGTCACTGATAACAAAACGACGCTTTGTTGTTCTTTGTTTCTCAATGAGGCCACGAATGATTGCCTTTTCAAAGCAATTAATTCACTCCTCTATGAATCCTCTGTGCACCTTCTACTTCATGTAGCGTTTAATTAAAACTGGGATAATATAATTAACAATAACTTTACCTTGTGTGTTGCCGTCAACTCGAAAGTCAAGTTAACGCATCTCCCGGTAAGTCAAATAAGTTTGTCTGCAAATCGAAAACAAACGGTAAAAGACACTAAGGAATGATATACACAACGTTATAGTACCCACCGTCTACCCCTACTCTCTCTGTTGCAATTGATGCTTTTTTCTTCCTCGTCTTCTTAACCTCGATCTCTTCTCACCTTAAGTTTTCTGTTGGATCTGCGGTATCATGAGATGGTTTGATATATCTAAAACTAATTGCAAGACCGATGGATGAGTATCAACTATATTTACCTCTCGCCATCGTCGGTTAGAATAGAATCGTCGCAGAGAGCGAGATAGAATTTTCCCATCTTCAATAATCGTCACTTCTATATGTTACATCCCACTTCCTCTTAAAGCCAAATGCACACACAAATATCAAATAATAAAATGCAAATGATCAAAAATATGCGCCCAAATCTCAGATTGGAAAATACAAACGATCCTATCAATGGTAGAGTACAATTATTTAGGCAAGAGCGAAAAGTAGATCGATTTAGTTTAAACTTGAAGCTATTTTGTAATATACCACCTTGTTGTTGAATCAATGAGACTTTATTGTTGCAATGAGGGAGTCTCCTCATATCCCTCTGTCGTCTATGAAGATGACATGTTCGAACAATCACCTCATTTCCTTTGCCATCACCATGATGTTGCTTGCTCAGAGATTCATGTTGGTCCCCTTTAGCTACATCAAAATACAACAAAGAAGAACCCATTTTAGATTAGCTTCGAGACGGTAAGAGTTGAGGGGGAGGGATGAAACCATATCTATATATCTATCTCAAGTGTATAGGAGTCGAATCGTTGCGTAGAGGCATTACCACAATTTATTACTACCATGTTGGAGTAAATATGTATCATTTCGCAAAGAAGACCAACAGTCCGGCGAAAAAAAAGAAAGAAGACCAACAGTCATAATTAAAATGGGGACATGGATAATAAGTAGATATACAAATTTTTTAATTGGATTTACATATGTTAATTAGGATGTGTCGTGGAAGGTGAATAGAGTATGTTACTTGAGTTTATTGGATTGCACATAGGTCAAATTAAAAGAAATAATAAAGGCAAAATCTGAATCGTAATTTTGTTTTAGGAAAATCAAATATAGCTTTAGATGTGATATGTAGTGATTGTTTTGTAATTAACTGCTGACGTGGCAGAATATGGGAGCTTCACCAAATAGCTGATGTGGACGTCTTTAGGTGCTAGAATTATCAACTTTTAATTAGTTAGACTAGGACTATGCCCGCGCTACGCGCGGGTTTGTGTTGTCGAGTTTGGTGTCTGTTGAATATTGATGTAGATATGTGCTTGTTGTTTCTGTGTTTCTTTATTTATTTGTCGTTCTATTTTTGAATGTATAATTGTAAGCGTTCAATTTTTAATATCAATGCAGTAGGACTTTATTAAGTTTAAAATTCTGTAAAGTTCGG
>OVAN01015922.1:0-10965 GCA_900406275.1 Anastatica hierochuntica
TTGAATTTAATCCCCTATATATTATTTGAGAAGTATTTTAAGTGAATTATGCTTACTTGTCAACTTCTTAGAGCCTTCACATTAAGTTGTTATAAATTTATTGGTCAACAATTTTCTATATTTTCTTTCCAAAAAATATTAAATTATTAACTTCACCACCTTTAAATTGTTACACATTTAAAAACTTTTACAATATTCATAAGATATAATAATATTTTCTTTTATCAATACCTAAAAACATAATACCCAAATGATTTAAAAAAAATTAATTCAACAACGAAGATATATTATCAACACCTAACAATCAATACCCGTATGATATATTTTCCAATATTTTCAAACTAAGAGCATCTCCATTGTAGAGACTCTTTAGGAGTTTCTAAAATACACGGCACTTAAAAATGTAAACTTTACTGTGGACATTTTTCTTCTTTTTTTGTAATTTTTTACTTGTGTTAGATGCTCTTTCTCTGAAATCAAGATTGCTTGACATAAATATGTGCTCGCCGTTTGCGTCGAAATATTACTACCTAGTCTTAGTAGTGCCATTTGATGGGAATATGAGCTGAAAGCTGTATAAACTATTTAATTAACACTAAAGATTCTAATATTCAAAGTTACGAAAGATTAAAAACTATATGAAACAAATTTAGTATCATAAACATTACTCTGACTTCACAACAAAATTACATTAAAAACATCAATATGTTATGGCTTCTTTTGATGATTACGATGAAGAAGTGGGGAGGCGAAGAGGAGCGAAGAGTAATTAGGGTTCCGGCGGTGGAGGATAATGTCGTTGTTGAAGAAGAAAACCTCATTGGTTTAAGGGGCTAAAGTGATATTTTGGGCCTTCTGGCCCGAAAGGAAAATAAAGGAAACACCTTGTTGTTTGGCATATTGTAGCACATGTCTGAGACTTTTAAAACGGCATGACATCTAGGGGTTAAAACTACAGAGCGTTGAAAGCTGATGTGGCATAAAAAGAGAGAGTTTTGGGTGGAGGATTAGGTGGACAGAGCCGCAATTAACTCCTTTTAATTAGTTAGACTAGGACTATGTCCGCGCTACGCGCGGATTGGTCTTTGTGATATTTTGACTTTTAGTATTGTTTTGTTATTTATTCCTCTCGTTTAGGTGGTGTTGTTGAGATTTGTCTATGTCTTATTTCTAGTTGAGATCTATTTCTTTTGTTTTATTTATGACATATCAAATGATATATCAAACGATATATATATCTAACTAATTAAAAGGAACTAATCCTTGATTTTTAGACTATATCTTACTTTATACGTTGTTTTTACTGTATGATTATAATTGAAAAATATTCTAAAAGAGAAAATATGATTTAGTCTATAGAAGATTAATTTAGTCTACCAATAGATTAATTGAGATGGATATTATTATAAAAATGGATGTATGGTTTAGTTCACGATGGGTTTAAAACATTAACCAACATTGAAAATGTTTAATCGTAACTATAAACTTACAAACATAAGTTATATAACAGTTTTAAAATATTTTAGTATTTAATTTATGAAAGAATATTAATAAAACATAATCCCTCGCACATCATGAATTTTGTGCAGGTTAAATAAATTATGTATATTTAATATCATTTAGATATATACAAAAGAAAAGGAGACATCAAATAACTAAGCTAATTTTCTTCTATCTATGGCCTCTTGGTTTCGTTGGGATGTTTTTTGTCCACAACCTCATAGTAGTGTAGACGGTCAGAAATTCCGTGTGATTTCAAAGTTCTTAGCTTCAAGCATATATTTCATCTCTAACTCTCCCTCAGCCTTGGTCATGCTTCTATCTAGAGAAGCAGAGATAAACCTAACAACCTCGAATTATTACCGTAATTCTTCTGACAGGTTCATGTTGTTGGTGGAGGCAAAGGGTCTATATAGAAGGAACATACCCACCTGGGCCAACTGCTCAGGGAGTCTCTGCCAGTGTATTTGCATCAGTTTGTTTTCTCTTCTCGATTTCCATTAGTAAACTCAGCCTTATCTCCCTTAATTCAGCTTTGATGTCGGTAACCGAACTATTCATTCCAGTGCCGGTTGATAGTTCATGAAATCTATGGTTTAAGTCTTTCTGCCAAATTTTGGAAATTAGTTTGTATGTACAGTCTTTCTACCATTCTCATTATGTTTGACATTTCTATTTGTGTCCAGTAAAAATGTGATCTTGTTCCAGTCTCTCTTTTGCTTAGTTATCTTATGAAAGAATCTAGAGTCTAATGTTGATATAAATTTTTAAGAGAAATATTATAAGATACTTTTACTAATGGTAATCATAGTTACCTACCGATTTGAATCGATTAAATTACATAGTTTTATTTGTAATTTGACTTTTGTTGCCCCACTCATGATTATTAGAGGTAGTTCGTCTATTTTTAATTATGATAAGCAAAACTATTTTTAACATATTTTATTTTTTGATTCAAACTTTTATAAGTTACATCGATTAAAATTGTTTCTGTTTTTTAAATAGAGATGATGTTTGCTTTAATTGTTGTCTCTTAAAATATTTCAATTATATTCTAACCATATTAAATTATCAATATATGTGTATAACTAATAATTACAATGAACATATTCTACCCTATGAATTATCAACTTCCAAGTATATGTCAAAGGAAAGTCTTGCTAGTTTTTTTATCATTGAAATATATGTAAATGTGATTTTACAAACTAATAAGTGCTTTGAATAAGAGGTTTTACTATTTTTTAAAAAAATTTCATTATGTTTTTAAAAGCCAATTCTCTACTAAGTTCTCATTCTTGGTTTAAAAAATATTTTATTTTCTTTTTTGTGTTGTTTTCTATTTTCTCTAAACTTTTTTGTAGTAAATAATGAATAGTTTAGTTTTTTTTGTAGTAAATAGAAAGTTTAGAAGTCGTTTTTTTAGCACAGTTTAGAAATCATTTAAATAAATACAAACGTAAAGCATAATTGTTCATTAAATCATACTAAATGTTGGAAAAAGAAAAATCATACCAAACGTGATCTTCCTTATTTCTAGATTCTAGTATATTTTATAAACGCACTCGAGAGAATACTAAAGTAATAGTGCTCTTTATTTTTCGCGGTTTCAAACTGCAGCATAATAATTGGAAGGACCGATGGAGCTCCACAAAAACACTATATGCTAATGCCAGTTTTGTAACAGTTGGCATGATGTCACTGAAAGCTATGTTGTCTTATTCCACTTTGCATTCCTGTGTAATCTTTATATTAATAGATAAACTCTCAAGTAGAATCTTTATGAGTAGTTAAACTGGGCATATGCATCATGTTTCGTTGTGAAAGGATACAGAGCTTGTAAGCGCGTTTTGTGAGCTACAACCTTTATATTTGCTTAGGCTCTTCTCTGATCGTGTGAACGTCTTCAATTAAAAAGATCTGTAGCTTGTTGTTCTTCTTTTTCTTCGAATTAGCTACCTTTATATTTGGTAAGACTCATTTTGTTTTATCAGTAGCAGCTTGTTTTGCTTCCACCAAGTTTATATCTGGGAAAATTAGAGATTGTGGAACCTTCTTAACATCTGAATCAAAGTTTCCTTTACATTTCTCCATTCCCTTCTCAAGAGCATTTTCTATAAACTCCATGAACCAAATTGGAGCTTCCTTCCCTATTTATTTTGCCAAGAAGGAATGTAGAATACAGAGGTTATGTTGTAGTATACAAAGGAAATAAGTAGCAACACACAAGAAATATCAAACCTTTGCTTTTGGAGCAAAGACGTGCCATGAGTGCAGCAGCAACATTTCCAACATTTTTTTTCCTCTATGAAACTGATGGTGGAATTTATCAGAAGCAGAGTAATAATTCCAATGAAGTCTTGTCCCTGGTAAGCAAACATATCAAGAACACACACCAAAAGAAGATATTGAAAGAGTTTTAACTTTTAAACATGTAGAGAGAAAGTCTAGAACATGCTTACTCCTCCATTAGCAAGAGCAATAACCATGATAGCAGCAACTTCCATAACCCAAGAAAGAGGATTCCACATCAAACCTAGAAATTTGAGGAATTTGCTTTCCTAAGAAAGCAAAAAGAACGATTCGTTGCTCCATGACATAGAAATTACAAATCTTTTGGAGCTATAAACCATTAATACTCAGTAAACAAAAACTTTTGAATCCAAGATTCAAAGAAACACACACAAACTTAGAGAGAAAGTTAACATGTTTCTCTTCGAGATTGTTATGCCCAAAGAGAGCAAGCCTCTCATCAGCAGCTTCTGTAGTAAGACCTTCTCTGCTATATCTCAAGCTCTCGAAAACATCTATGATAGGGACATTTTCCTACAAAAGAAGATGAAAAAGAGAACTTTTTTCAAGTTTAATTGAGAAAATAAAACATTAGAAAAAGAAAGAAAAGAGGGTTTGTGCAGATCAGTTACCAGATCTACAATTTTTTTTTTCAAAACAGCCTCGAGGACTTCTTTAATATAATTCAACAACTCTGTCTAAAAGTAAAACGTTAAAGTTTCTCGTATCGGTTACTCCTCCGATCAACATCGATCAAATCTTCTCCGAGGTTGAGATGTCCGGCGACGATTCCTTCCCCATCATCCGAGCGACCGTCGCCAAGCCTCCACCGTCTTCTATGATACTCCCGCCATTCTAGGTTCCCTCCCTTTGCCGATTCTTCATAAAATTTGCTTCTTCCTCAAATTTGTGAGATATTCCCTCCGCATCCGGAGTTTGGAGATAAGGCAAAAAGGTTGCTCACCTAGGCGATGGATCTTGGGTCCCAGATCGTTGTATTTTTGAAGGCTTTTTGTCGGCGGATATTGGGTCTAGCTTCGAATTGGTGTTTGGTTCGAAACAGCTAAAGGAAGAGACGATTTTGCGAGTGCCATGCATCGGCCGCCTCCGGTCGCACAGAGGGATGACTAAGATTGGAGATGCATCTGAGCGTTATAGAAGAAGAAGATGGGAGGTCGAAATCTAAGTAGATAGATAAGTGAATAAGATGTAACAGAGGGGAGGAAGACGAAGGTTCTCTGTCTGCAACAAACGTGGAGAGTTTTGTTATGTGTTTGGGTTTTATTTTATGGGAGCTTTGTTTATTGTTTCATAGTATATGGACTGGGCCCAAAATCCATACGGTTGTATAGAGAATTGGGTGTGAGGAGAACACTGCTGACATGGCATCGTTTTGGGGCTTTATATTTAGCTGATGTGGACACTCTAGAATGCTAGTGCCTTTTAATTAGTTAGATATTTGGAAAAACCAAATACATACACGATATCAAGAAAACGCCAATCCGAAACACGAGTAACTACCGAATGCCCACCCCTGTGTTTCCCCGACACACATCAAAGAATCCTGAGACAAAAGCGCGTTTGTTCTAAAGCAGGGGTATTTTAGTAAAATTGGTTGACGACTTAAAAAGTTAAAACGAGACTGAGAGTCTTCTCTCTCAAGGACTCCGACGAAGTCACGAGACGATGGAGCGAAATAACGGCGTTGAATCTAGGGGCAAAGGCGGAGTAGAGATCATCTCAGGAGCGTCTCCGTTCGATATCTTTCCGGAAGATTGCATCTCCAACATAATCTCATTCACAAGTCCTCGAGACGCGTGTGTCGTCGCTTCGGTTTCCAAAAACTTCGAATCAGCGGTCAACTCTGATATTGTATGGGAGAAGTTTCTTCCTAAAGAGTATGAATCTCTGGTTCCAAGATCGCGAGATTTCCCATCGAAAAAGGACCTCTACTTCGCTCTCTGCGACCATCCTGTTCTAATCGACGATGGCAGAAAGGTAGATAAATACACTCATCAATCGATTTTGCTATTTGTGTTTAGGATCTGTCTGCTTCCGTCGAATTCCATTACGTATATAGAATTATCAGACTTCTGCTACTGAATTTGGTGTAACTTTCTGATTATTTGGGGTTTCTTTTGTCAAATATCAAAGAGCTTCTGGTTAGATAAAGCGAGTGGGAAGAGGTGTATCATGTTATCTGCTATGAGTATCTCAATCATATGGGGAGATACTCCTCGCTATTGGCAATGGATTCAAATCCCTGAAGCTAGGTACCTACTCTTTTTCATTCTCTTTGTGTTAATTTGATTGCGATGAGGCGTTTTGGATCATGATGATGATTAAATTGTTGTGTTTATGAAGATTCGAAAGAGTAGCAGAGCTTCTCCATGTATGTTGGTTTGAGATTCGTGGCAGGACGAGTTCTCATGTACTGTCTCCAAAAACTCTATACTCGGCTTACATTGTCTTCAAGAAAGCTGATCAATGCTATGGCTTTGAGGATGAGGCCATAGAGGCTGGAGTAGGAGTGGTTGGACAGGAAGTCTCTAGAAAATTCATATGCTTTGATGTGCCGACGGATGTGCAGCAGATTCAAAGGAGAGGACAGGGAAGGACGAACCTAGTGAAACCAGATGAGAGACATGATGGGTGGATGGAGATAGAGCTTGGTGAATTCTTCAATGAAGGAGGATTAATGAATAGCGATGAAATTGAGATGAGTGCTTTAGAGACTAAGCGGCTCTTTTGGAAACGTGGCTTGATCATTCAAGGAATTGAAATCCGTCCCGCAAAAATCCAGTAATGAAATGCTACCCCGTCTACCCGTATTATATTCAATTGGTTATGCATGGAGGGGTGACGTAATAAGTTCCAATTGATACAAGAGTGTTTCAGTTGTGTGTTTGTGTGTGTGTGTCATAGTGAATAACAACTTTGCTAAAAGTTAAGCTCCAAACCTTGTTGTTTATAGTGGAGGATGTTGCCATGTTATGTAAAATAGGTTTCCTGCAGTGGAGAGAAGGGTTCAATGATTTGGTTATGTTTTGGTATGAGCTTAATCTTGGAGAAGACATCATGTGGCATCAATTTATATTTATACATTTTTTAACTTGAGATCCTATAATGCTTACTTGATTTCTGTTAGTAGATGGTTTGTTTTGTTAGAGTATTTCCAAGTACCAGAACCAAGGAGGAAGTGCTCCTATGACCTTTTAATCAAATAAATGGTGAATTACTTTGATGTTCTTAATGAAACTAGATGTTGGTCCGTGCCTTGCACGGGCATGGTTAGATTTCAAAAATTTAATCACATATATTAACATAGTGATTAAGTTCATAAATTGCCAAGATTGTTTGATTCAGATAATAGCCTGACATCTACGTTTTACTTCGTCGAAATACTTACTTTTATATCAATCTCCAATATTTTATGATTTAAAGGTAAACGTAGATACCGATAATGCTGATTAATAAAATATAAGGAATATTAATTTATACTTTCGTATTACAATAATCAATAGAACTCCCGAAATCCGACATGTAGCTTCTATTGCCGAGATATATCCGAATATTCAAATAATTCTTCCATTTCAGTTAATTGATGTTTTAGGAGTATTTTTTTGTTTCATTTTGGTTGATGTTTTTAATTTTCTATTCGAAAAATTAATGTTATTTGGTGTTTTTGACTATTTGTATTCTGTAAAGTGATTTCTTATCGGTTGATTTAGTTTTCATTAATGTTGTTTTTATAGAAAATAGGTAAATCAAACCAAATTTAATGATTTATTAAATTGTGTGTGAGAATTTTAAATATCAAGTATTATAAAACAATGGAAGTACAAAACAAACAATTTTACTTTAGAAGGTAACAATAAAGATGTTACATAATTAAAATCAATCTTTTTGTTCATAAATTAAACTAAAGTGTCCCTAAGATGACATCCACATGTAATACAAAAAATACAATGTTATAAGGTTTGAAATAGACAAATAAAAAGAATAGTTAGCCTAATTTAAAGAAGAATTTTTGGTTTTGAAAATGGAAACTCCATATAAGAAAAATAAATACGAAAAAGCATTAATTATAATTTCCATTTTTAGAAGAATTTGCAGGCAATCACAATTGGCTAGAAAATGGAAAGATTTGATGATTTATTTTATGTAAATTCCTAATGTAAAAATCTCACATATATGCATCACCATTCTATTCCATTTTTTTTGTTGAATATTAATTTTTTAAATAAAAAGGAATTTTCAAAAAGGAAAATGTTTTCATTAAAAAATTAGTATAAAAAAGAAATAAAGAAGTGAAAATATATATATAAACTATTTTTGATTTCTTAATAAATTAATTTATCAAGGCATATAAAATCATTTCATTATTTGTAAAGTTTTATTTCCACTTTTTTTTAACAAATTTCAAAAATAAATGTAAAATTTTACAACATTTGTTTGAGCTTCTGAACTCAAGTCAAGGAATACACTTTCTTTAATGTGACTAAGACCATGATTATCCTAGAAATTCACCTTGGTTTCTAAAAAAAAATTATATTATTATTTTAAATTTTCTTCATACTCTCTCTCTCTCTCTCAAATACCAAGATACGTTTCTTAAATAAGGAAGATTTTTTTTAACACTTAAGAAAGATTACAGAGAGAGTTTAACCAAGTGGTTGTAAGGAAAGAGACAACACCAATAGACGCCATTAAAACCAACAAAACAGAGGAGCATAACTTTTAATAAAAAGAGCAAGGAACCAAGAAACTTATGTGTGAAGCAACTGAAAGATTTATGATGTCATTCTATTGACAGGAGTCGATTTGTTATTCCGCTTCCAACATCGTCCTCAACCAAGATGGACCTTGTATCACAATGTAAGACTGTTGACGATTCTCACGAGTAACACTTTCAGCTATGACAGTCGCAACACGATTATTTCCATTGTGGACCAGACTCATTCTACAGAATTCGAACTTCCTTAAACACTTGTTAATGTCCTCTAAAGTATAATGATACCTTGGGTAGTTGAAAGGAGTGGTAATGGCATCAATGGCTTCAGATGATGAGGCTTCGAATATAACTCGTTTCGGAAAGATATGGTGAAGACTTTCAGTGGCCCAAACAAAACTCATTAGACTTGCTTCTAAAGGAGAGTTAACATCAGAAAAAACAAGACGTCCATGGAAAAGGGCTTTCCCTCTATGATCCCGTATAATCCAAGAAGCTCCACACTTCTTAGTAGCCTTTAGCCATGACGAACCAACATTACATTTTTAAAAGTGTTTTGGGGGGTGTTTCCACGGTTCAGAGGGCACGACATTTAGCTTAGGAGCTTGAGATAAACCAGAGTGTACCGTCAAGTTTGCAGACTCGTTTGTCGTGAGCCAAAGTTGTGCGTCTTCACTGGCTTTGGTAACAACATAATCGGCAGAGCAGGAGACGCGATTAAAGACCAATGAGTTCCTTTTTTTACAGAGTTGCCAGAGAATCCACGGAAATCAAGTGCTATTTGGGTATATTCTCTTTTGCTTGGTGCCAACATACCATAGATGATAAAGATTGAGAAAAACAGAGGACCGAGAGAACCCATGTTGCGGAGGGGGTATAGAGGCTAAGGACCACGTATGTTGAGCAAACTCACACTAGAAAAGCATGTGATTAATGGTCTCAGGCTCCAAACCACACGTTGGGCAAGTTGAATCCGATCGTAAGTGGCGGTACTGTAAACGCTCGAATATGGCTAAGGCACCCGCTAGAGCTCGCCATATGAAGTGCCTAATCTTTGGTGATGTTTTCAACTTCCATATTTGGGACCATAAGTTTGTCTCAATGGGAGGCAAGTTCGGGCTCAATCTCGGTTGGAAACTAGCATGCGATTCCCAAAGTTTGTATCCGTTCCGTGAAGAGTAGTTGCCATTGTTAGCATAACCCCATGTGTATGAATCGGTGTGCTCAACTGATGCTTTCAATTTTAGAATCATTTCGGCATCATTAGGAACAAATAAACTCTGAACTAGCTGCTCATTCCAGCTACCGGTAGCCGGGTCTAAGAGAGCATTAACCTTTAAGCTGATATCAATGTCATCAGATCGCGCTAAGGGAGGTTGAGGTGAGTCTTTAAAGAGCCAATTATCCATCCATACATAAGTACTTCTTCCATCACCTAAAGTAAGGAGCAAGACAATATTTAAGAGCTCTCGGCCATGTAAGATGCTACGCCAAGCGTAAGATGGTTGTTTCCCTTCATGACATTCATAGATGGTGTTATCCATGAAATATCTTGATTTATAAACCTTCGCCAAAAGTGATTCCGGATGAGACCAAATATGCCAAGCTTGTTTGGCGAGAAGAGCTTGGTTGAAGCCGCGAATGTCATGGAAATCCAAGCTACCTTCACTTTTCTGTTTACATAGCTTCTTCCAAGCAATACAAGGAAGTTTTTTCTTATTAGACTCATCACCCCACCAAAATTCAGACATCGCTCCATCAAGCTTCTTACAAAGGTCTTTCGATAATTTAAAACACAACATCGCATATACGAGTAAAGCGAGACCAATAGACTTTAAGAGTACCTCCTTCCCTCCTTGTGACAGGGTTTATGAGAACCATACTTGTAGCCGAGATTGCAGCTTTTCTTGGATGTAGTTTAAGAGTTTCCGCTTAGAACCGCTAAAGCACTCTGGTAACCCAAGGTATGTACCCTCACCTCCTTCTTTAGTGATTCGCATCGCTAGTTTAACATTCTGCTTAGTAGTTTCATTTACCTTAGCACCAAAAATGATAGAAGATTTATCGTAGTTGATTCTTTGTCCCGACGAATCGCCATAAACCGTGAGGCAACGAACAAGTTCTTCACTCTCTTCGGCTGTGGCTTTACACATTAAAATACTGTCGTCGGCAAACAACATGTGATGAATCGCTGGTCCGTTCTTTTGGAGCCGTATACCATTCAATTTACCCGATGATTCTGCTTTATTGAGAACGTGTACCAACGCCTGTGTGCATAATATAAAGAGAAAAGGAGACAATGGGTCATGTTGGCGAAAGCCTCTCTCAGGTTTGATAAAGCCATGAGGTCTTCCATTTAGCAAGACCGAGTACATGACTGATCGATCGATCACTTTTTTTTTTTTTTTTTTTTTTTTTTTTTTTTTTTTTTTATTTTAAAAAAA
>OVAN01015923.1:0-10965 GCA_900406275.1 Anastatica hierochuntica
TAAAATATTTACCATGATCCGTTATTGACGCAACAACTGTGAGGTTTTTACCATTAAATTAAGAGCTGACCTTTTTTTTGTCAAAAGAGCTGACTTAATTTAAGTTGATCATTTTGTAAACTACAGATCTTAGCACATAATTTTTATATTGGTGGGTGTTCTTCTAGGTGTAGCTATCTTGGTTGTGTAGTAGTTTCGATTGAGAGGTGTTCTCTACCTACTAGCTAGGACCTTCGGTTGTATCCGGATCCTCAGTAAGGTCGTGCGTAGAGCAGGTTGTCGTAGATCGTAGAGTTTCGTTTCAGGTTCCGTGTCTCTTCGGTCTGGATCGGTGGTTGTCTACCTTTCTCGTGGCTTCTGTCGTGGAGCAATATAATGAGAGTTCGGTCTGCTGCCTCCCCTTTATTCAAGACTCCTTCGCTCAACTCCACTTCTCCTCCTTTCGTTTCTACTTGCTTCTTAGATAGTTTTTAAAGTGATTTTGTTCTGATCAAATTCCAGTATCTCTCTTTTTTAGCTACTTGTAGTTTGTTGTTGTTTGCTTTTGGTTTTTGGGTTGTTTTTCGTTTTATCTTTTGGCTCCGGGAAGGCTGATCCTTCGCCGGCTTTTGGCTCCGGAAGAGTGCTGTCTCTTGCCGGCTTTGTATGAAGAAACGATCGTATGGTTGAATAAATTTTATTTAGAGAAAAAAAATCTTTCATCCTCTCTGCCAAAATAACAAAGGGAGAAAGAAAAGAAAAAAATCAGCTTTAAAGAGAAAGAGAAAGTTCTTGAGCTATCTTTTGCTTTTTCTTAATGTATAAATCTTTATATTGAGATAGTTTAAAGGGATTTTTTAATTATGGTATATAAATATTTGTACATATAGTACCATGTTCAATAATATACAGGAGCTAAAAGGACAATAAAGTAACAAACATAAGAAAACAATTTATTTAAAACTAAGTAATATATGTGGACCCCACAAATTATTAAGAAACTTTTTTTGCACGGCCAAATTAATATACGTTTTTTCCACGGGTTTGGACTCCGCCGTCACGTGGCGGTCCGCGATTGGTGAGTTTTTTAATTTTTTTTTTTTAAATCGAACACACAAAAAAAATTAATGAAAAATTAAATTTAAGAAACTCTTAATGGAGTTCTTTGTTAAAGGTGATCTAAATTAATGGCTAAACTAATTACGCATGTCGATAAATCATTTAAATTGTGAAGATATTTAGTATATAATTAGAAAAAATAGTATTCCTACTTTCACAAAAAAATCACATTAATTCTATCATCGAAGTTGTCATGTATGAACGAGAATTCATGGTTTTCTTTTATGCATTCTTAAATTTTGTTGTCTTGATGCATGGCGAGACATATATTTATTTTTATACTTATACTATATGAAAAAGATTATCTTGGTAGTAGTTTTTTTTTGATAAATGAGGATTTTGTTACTTATATGTACAATATAACCTCTATAAATTAATACTCGATAAATTAATATCTCGATAAATAATCAAGTTTTTTGGTCCCAAGTTAATAAAATATTTTTTTTTTGTTAATAAGTTAATAAAATATCTTTGTATCAACAATATTAATTTTTAAAGATTTCACACTGGGATGTCGAATAGTAGAAGAATCTGTGATACTGTACAATTTTAATAATCTACAGTTCGATGACAGAAACCGTTCAACATTTCTTCTTAGTTCTATATTGTATTTGGTTTACCATTCATAGTTTTATAGTTTGAGTCGGAGCTATACGATTGTTACGTAGGAAGGCGTTCTAGACAAAAATATATAAAAAGAAGATGACTAATCATAAAGTACTATTATGTATCTTAAACATATTAAGATACAACATGAGAAAGCAAAAGATTACAAAAAGCATAAAAAGAAACTAGTGATAAGCTTATATAGCCATCTTTTATTTAGTTATATGCTTAGAGGCAAATACTTCATGCAAATTATATGGTATGGGCTCCCATTTCACTTGACGCTGCAACAATACAAACGATCAAAGAATATCAGTCAAAACACAAAAAAGAATACTAAATCATGGTCTGTACATCGAGTACTCAGCACGAGTACAAAAAGTCGCACAAATAAAAAAAAGTACTTACTTGTCGCAGTTAGTGCTCATGGAGATGGGATAGGGAATGCTAACGCCGCACTTTCCAGGAATGCCTGCAGCTTTAGCCTGGTTGACTCCCCCCGCAACGGCCTTAATGCATCTGCATGCTTGTTGGCGATCCGGGGTGGTCTTAGCCATGCTGTTCAAACTTTTGACTCCTGCACAACATGGTGCCGGCGGTACCGCCCCACCACTTTGTAAATAGGCTAAACATGGAGCCAGACTACTTGACACTTGGCCACAAGTGACTGCCGCATCTACGGATGCAACAATGCACACTGTCAAAACAAGGCATGTGAAGAACTTGAGGGCAAAAGCCATTTTGTTTGCTTTTCTTTTTGGGTGAGAACAAAAAAGCTGGAGGGAGTTTAGTTGAGTTGATGTTTTTTGTAAGCTTGTGTTTTGTTGTTGGATGTGAGAAAAAGTGTGAGGCCATGGTCGGTTTAAATAGAGAAATAGGAAGTGATGACTAGGTATGGTTTGTTAGTAGTTGGATTTGCATTTACTATCCATTCCTTCTGGTTTCTTGCTAGAGAGAAGAATTGGTTTTTTTCGTCGGCCACTAGAAACAATAGTATCACATTCTTTAGTAAGTAAGTATGTTTATAGTGAATTATAGACATCATCAAGATACCTAGATTTATTTTTATTTTTATACGTATATTTGTGTGTTTTAGGATATCATTCATTCGAGCGATTTAGAAAAGTTTGAAGAATAATAGGAATTATAATAAATATTTTAGCACACTCTGCTCAAAATTGTTTTTAGCAAAGAATAATGTTTGATATTGTTTGTGTGATACATTTCTTTATTTTCCGTTCATCTTTGTTCTATAATTTGATTTTTTTAAAGATACCTGTTTTGATTTAAATTTCAATACCGTCCAATTAATGCAACGGTATAAACTGAGGGACACGCTTATCCGACATCAGAAATCTCCCAACTATCTTTTTTTCACCGTCTATTTGACAAATACTAGTTCTTTTCAAATCTCCCAACTAATTTTTTAATCACATTATCCAATTCCATTGGACCACTTTATATTTATACTAGATTATAATTCGTATTGTACGCAGAGAATAAAACAAACTAAAATTATAGTTATAATGTTAAAAATCTAAATTGATAACCGATGAAATAAAGATTTGTCTATCTATACAATTTGTTTTATGATATATATTTTATTATCAAAGAATTATATTTTGTATCTCATGATAAAGAAAATTAAAAAATCTAACGTAATAAAAAATATGAGAAACGCACTCCATACATAAATGTAGAAGTTTAAAAATAGATTAAAATTTTTATATAACGTAAAAACATTCCAATTTTATTAATAAATAAACTTATTTTATACTAAATTTATTTAAACAATTTAAGCGTAAATTAAAATGGTTTGCGTTTTTATTGTTCCAAATCTATTCTATTAATTTAGAGTTCTACTTTTTATCTACTTAAAAATGTTATCATTTAAATTTGGACCTATTCACAACTCACTAGAAATAATTACAACATTCATTATTATTTGGTTAACAATACAATATAACTTTCACGTCAAAAAAATAGAATCTTAACATAAAACGATTAACGGGTTAGCATACATGTATTGATAAATATATTATAATGTTCAATACAAGACTACAGATTCAATCATATAGTGATCTTATAATAAATTGGTTTTGATATATCATTATTACATTATATATAAAAATTATATTATTTTTTTAGAAATGCACATGTGTAAAGTAGGGTTGGGTGTTCGGGCGGGTTCATATCGGATCCGGATCCCGAACTCAAAGGATCCATTCAGGTTTCAGAAAAGTTCGGGTTTTTTCGGGTTTGGGTCGGGTTTTATAAACTATTAAAATCCGGATAGATACGATACTTTGGGGTTTGGGTATTTTCGGGTTTTCCAGATTCAATTAAGGTTTTATCAGGTTTCTCCAATTTTCAGATATTTTGGGTTTTTCTGGTTCCTGGGTTTGGGTTCGGTTTGAGACTTTTTTTTTTATTCGGGTGTTTTTGGATTCGGGTTGGAGATTTTTGGATTAATAAAACAAGTATATTGTATAACGACATAAAAGTAGGGATTTATCTATATGTGTGTGGAAAAGTTCGGAGCACCATATACTACTTCGGATTTCGAGTTCGATTCAAGTAAAATCTGAAACCCGAAATACTTGAGCATGAAGCCCATTCAGATTTTTTCACATGTATTTGGGTTCAATTTCGGGTTTTTCAGATCGATTTCGGTTCGATTTTTCGGATTTGGTTTTTTAGCTCAACCTTATGTGTATGATAGGAAAATATATCGTCAACTATTTCAGTTTCGGGTTCATTGTGTATAATCAAAATATATCCGCGCACAGCGTATATTCAACTCTAATTTTATATTCATCCTAGACACACAAAGTGAAAATATAAAAAAGCCAAATATAGACCATGAAATTAGGTGAAAATTAAAAGGAATATTTTAAGATAATAACGATAATTTTTTTTCATTTTATTACTTTACAATTTTTAAGAGTTATGATTTATAAAACTTTTTTATAAAAT
The DNA here is from genome assembly GCA_900406275.1 of Anastatica hierochuntica. NCBI lineage: Eukaryota > Viridiplantae > Streptophyta > Magnoliopsida > Brassicales > Brassicaceae > Anastatica > Anastatica hierochuntica. The sequence goes on from OVAN01015923.1 coordinate 4,681, forward strand.
ATGCATTTGAAATTGACATATGTCATAATCTAAATTAACGATGTCGTATGTCAAGATCTCTTTAAGTTACAATTATGACTATGTTTATGTGTTGTATTCAGATTAAAAGCGTTAGCTTTATATAATAAGAGATTAATGCTCTGACCACGTCTTGCTATTAGTAGTATTAATTTTTGTTGGTTACTATATGATCTCAACTAGTTAGTCAATTATTTTCGGTTCTAAAGATACACCAGGAGCTGAGTTTAATGTGTGTCCGGTTATCGGAGGAGTTAGATTAAACCAGCTGGGTTGGAGATTGAACTATGGTTAAATAAGTAGAAGGGTGTTCGGTTGACTTCGAAACTTGGTGAAACGACGTCGGGTTAAGTAAAGAGGAGTATGGGCAACTGATGGGCTAGGTTTAAGAGTTGAATCCCAAAGCTCCTCTTAGAATTTCATTATCCTAATAAGTTTTCATGATCTATCTTAGATGTTATGGAAGTAGTTATTAAGTTTCATGACCATATATATACTCATACAAAAATTATCAGGCCTATAAGGAAGCAAAAATAATGGCATTTGTATGTAACTTTGGGTAATTTATATAGTACTCTTGCGGTGAATAAAAAGAAAGAAAAAAAGGAGCATATAAATGACTGATTCATTTTTTTAAAGTTGAGAATATTTTATTATTTGGAAATTGATATGCAAAATACAAAAAAAGAGAAAACATATATAAACCACAAAGATAATAATGTTTTCACATATCCTAGTTTTGAATGGTTTTTTTGAAAAATATTAATGACATCCCTGTCCAAAGTAATTTTTCTTCACACTAGTTGCTATGCTCTTATCCATAATAGCAGCTTAAGCAGAACGCAGCTTGATCGTGAAGGAAACTCATCGTCATAAACATGATTAAATCTGAAAATAGTAAGTCTTCTTTTTTCCCTGCAAATCATTTTATAGGGACCCGAGTGGAAGAATCCAAAACAGTAGCCCATTTGACGGAAAGAGACGACAACGTTGGGGTCTAACAAACTTATAGATTTTCCACTCGTTCCTTCGATAAAGGTCAGAACAACTCTGAATATCATACATAGAATCAAAGAGAACAAGTAAGCAATTAAAGGAAAAGACATTGTCGCAAATATACCCGACGCTAGGTTCACTCAAATCGAGGGTAGGATTCGATAAACAAACGTCATGAACAAATAAAAAAGAAAAAGCATAGAGAGAATAAGATAAACGAAGAAAATCGCTGCCGGAAACGACATTTATAGATTACGAAAACCAACTAAAGCTCAAAACGAAGAAGGAAGACGATGACGACTAGAGTTTTGAGAGAGATTAACTTTGCTAGGGATTTTTTACTCGAAAGATGGATCGTGTTGAAAATTTGCAGATCAGTTTTCAAATCAATAATAAAAATTCTTAGCATTTAAAAAAAGACTGATTAATTAGTGAATTAATTCAGTTGCAATGTAGTAAGTATTATTTACGGTCATTAGCTTTAAAAATATATTTTAACTAGTTTGTTGGCTTGCATCTTATGCGGACATTAAAATTTTATAAATAAATATAGTGTTGATAATTTGATAATGTAACATTCTTCAATTTATAGATTATATTGTGCATTTTTGTGTTAAACTGAAAATCTTAATTCTCAAAAATTTAGTTGTATTATATTTATTTACGTTCTTAAATTTTTTTTGTTTCTAAAATGAAAAATGTGACCATATTATTATTTAAAAATTTTGTCATTACAATTTATTATATACACAAAAGAACGTTAAAAATAAATAACATATTTCATTTAACATAAGTAATAAATGATTTTTAAAAGTAAATAAGATCATTAAAAACTTTCTTTTTCATTGAATTTTCGTCAATTTTTCCTTTTTCAATTTTTTAGTTAATTATTTTTTCTTGTTTTAGATTTTCAATTTTTAATTAATTAAAGTTTTTTTAAAGATACTCATGTAATCAACCAGTCCAACTTTCAATCTGAGCCAAAATCACTTCACAAATAGTATATAATATAAGATGTCATGTATAATTAGTTTAGCTACTAATTTAGTTTTATTGTGTGATTTTTTCCGGCCAAATTTAATTTTATTAACGTAGCCCAATCAAAATTTACGCAATTCTGATCTTATGAACCGTTTTGAGAGTATTCGAATTTGTTGGTCCTAGTAACTCAACATGCATGAATATGGGTTAACCAACATCCAAAGATCTCAAGCGTTTCTCTTAACAAGTCGAAAGTTAAGAGACCTCCTTGTATCACCACGGTGCTGTAGAAAGTTAACTAACATCCAAAAGATCTCAAGCATTTCTCTTAACCACTTCTATGCTTAAACATTCGTGATATGCAAAAGGGTCCTACAACTGCATACGACAACTTAACTATTTGGTCTTGCCCACATGGTTCTTCCTTACCGTTTTTTCTTGAGTTTTCGTCCCAACAGTCAAGTCATACACTACTACTTCCGGTTCCTATGTCAATTCCTCTCATTCCGCGGTGGAGATCCAGACGTATCCAACGTCCTACAAATCCTATGAGTTCGTAGTCCAAGCGAAGAAAAAATAATTAATAAATTAAATATTGAATTCTCATTTTTAGAAAGAAGTTTATAATCAGACTTTTCAGTCTTTATACACCATGCATCACCAATAGAAAACAATAGAAAACAGTTCATGTGCAAATTAGAAGAATAATATCTTTCATTATTTTTCAAAAAGATACTCCCCCATATTAATTATCGAGTTCATGTGCAAAATAGAAGAATAGTATCTTTCATTATTTTTCAAAAAGATACTCCCCATATTAATTATCTTTCATAAAATCACAAATCCAGATTTTTTGGGGGAAAAAAAACAAAAAAATTGCAAGTCATCACCTTCACCGACGAACATCTACCAACTACAAACTGTGAAGATATTAGAATGTAACTAGAAAAAATTATTATTCCTACTTGCACAAAAATCGCATTACCTCTATCATTAAAGACTTTGAAGTTGTCATATGTATGAACAAGAATCAGGGTTTTCTTTTATTTATGCATTCTTAAATTTTGTTGTCTCGATGCATGGCGAGTCATATATTTATTTTTATACTTATACTATATGAAAAAGATGGTCTTAGTTGCCTCTTTTTGTTTTTAATAAATGAGGATTTACAATGTTGTTACTTATATGTATATATGATGTTAGTTGACAAATGTTAGAGGAAGTAATCTGTGATACTGTACAATTTTAATAATTTACAGTTCGATGACAGAAACCACTAATTCAGCAATTCTTCTTCGTATTTCTATAATGTATTTGGTTTACCATTCATAATTTTATAGTTTCACTCATGAGAGCTATATGATTGTTACGTGGGAAGGTGTTCAAGACAAAAATATATAAAAAAGAAGATGAAGAATATTATGTATATTAAAGATATTATTAAGATACAACATGAGAAAGCAAAAGATTACAAAGCATCAAAAGAAACTGAGGATGGATATATCGGCTTATATAGCCTTCTTTATTTAGTTATATGCTTAAAGACAAACACTTGAGGGAAATTGTATGGCATGAGCTCCCATTTCACTTGACGCTGCAACAATACAAACGATCAAAGAATGTCAATCAAGACACCAAAAAAAATTTATGGTCTCTGATTCGAGTACTTAGCACGAATATAAAAAGTATAAATGTTGTACAAAAATAAAGAACTTACTTGTTGCAGTTGATGCTAGCGGAGATGGGATAGGGAATGCTAATACCGCACTTTCCGGGAAGGCTAGAGGCTAGACTTGGGTTGATGTTGACTTTTTGTGCAGCCAACTTTAGGCACTTGCATGCTTGTTGGCGGTCAAGTGTGGTCTTAGCCATACCGTTCAGATTTTTAATTCCTGTACAACAAGAAGTTACCGCCCCACCTTTTGTTAAATAGGTTAAACATGGGGTCAAGTTTCTTGCCACATCGCCACAAGAGATTGTTGCATCTACTGATGCAACTATGCACACTGCCAAAACAAGGCATGTGAAGAACTTGAGGGCAAAAGCCATTTTGTTTGGTTTTCTTTTTGGGTGAGAAGAAAAAAACTGGAGGGTTTAGTTGAGTTGAGTTTTTTCTAAGCTTGTGTTTTGTTGTTGGATGTGAGAAATATGGGAAGTGATGTTGGGGTTTATATAGAATTTTAGATGGGAAAAATATGATGACTAAGAGCATGTGCAACCAAGAGACCATTTATGGGTTTCTTAATTTATTGTTTATTATTTTTATTTTTTTATGTGTCAGATTTAAAAAAAATAAAAAAAAATAAATAAATAATGCACCAATCGCGGGTCGCCACGTGGCGGTGGGACCCGCGAAACAGTGCAACAAACAACAAGATACGTATCTTATTTAGGCCACGAGAGAGATGGTTTGTTGATTTTAACGTGGGTCTTACTCAATTTTAAATTAAAAAAAAAGTTAAGGGACGGTGAAAAAAGACGCGTTGTTCATGCTCTAAGTAGGGGTTGCTGCTACTTACTAGCTAGTTTGTCGTTGTTTTTACCAAAAAAAACACGTTGCTCTTATGTAATAAATTCAATAGTTCCTACAACTTCTCATTAACTGTATAAACTTTTTTTAAGTAACAATTAAGACCATGTATTTTCCTCAAACTCATTTTAAAATAATTTAACATTGGATATCTCTTTGGCAGATTACAAAGTTGAAAGTAAGAGCATACTCCTTGGCTTAGCTAAGAGATTCAAGAGTCCTCTTTTAATCCGAACAAGTCGATTAAGTTCGCAGTGAGAATTGAATCGAACTCAAACGTACTAAAATAAGAAGTATGAGTTTCATCTTTTAATTCTCAGCTTGCTTATCCAACTATTACTGCACCACTTCACTAAGGTTTACCAATTTCATTAATTCACCTGATGAATGGAGCCAAAAATAATGTTATTATATGATATTTGATCAAGTCATATTCTGAAAATTTGCGGTGAAGTAAAAACGTGCATATAAAAGACTGAGTTAATTATTGGGTCGATTTATATTAAAATGTAGACGTAGTTTTGTAGTTGCTAATTATTCGTCGGTGGGAGAATATGAAGACCATGTTACTTGCTATTTTCTTGATTTTTTTCATAAGAGATCGTATTTCTGATGAATAAATAATTGAAGAAATTATTAACTAATATCAAACGAGTTTTGCATTTTAAGATTTAAAATCTTGTGACCTGTCGCTTGGTTATAAATTTTTATTAGTATATTTTATTGTAGAGTGTAACATGAAGCTCCGAGAAACCTTGAGCATTGGCCTTGCAAAGAGCCATTAACAAAAGCTTACAACAACTTATTAATTAAGGTAAAACGATCTTTCGTGAACAGAAATCACATACATACATAAAAATTTTCTTAAAGTAGCTATATTAAGACCATGTAAATTTTTTCCATATCCATCCGCAAAAAATTTAGCATTATTTGATATCCGTTTACCAAATTATCAAAGTTGAAAGTAAGAGCTATAGTGTTGATTATTTTTCAGAGGTTAACATAGTACTCCTTAGCTTGGTTGGAATCTTCAATAATCTGAGATTGAAGAGTCCAATAGTCCGAATTAGGACTTAGCAAATGGGTATTCGGTTTGGAAAATCGGGTTTCAGATCTTTCGGTTTTTGTGTTTTGGATCCATTCAAATATTATTTAAGTTTGGTTTGGATTCGGTTCAGTTCAGGTATTTAGGTGAAGAACCGATATGTATTTAAGATATTTAGAGTGTTTCGGATATTTATGATATTTCATGTATTTTTGTATACCTTTTCAAGTATTTAGAATATTTTCAAGTAATTCATGATGTTTTCAGACATTTTTGGATAATTTTTTCCGAGTATTTAGAATATTGTTGGTTATTTTGGGTACTGTTGGATATCAAATCTAAAAATAACTAATATATTTTGGTATATAATTGTAACTAATTAGTAGGCCCGCATAATATGCAAACATTAAAATTTTGTAAATTTTAGATTTGATGTGTTAAAATTTTCGACTTTCAAAATTTTCAACTTATATGATATTGGACAAAAGTGAGCTTGTGTAGTTTGTTTTCCTTTGTTTTGATGGTTAAACTTAAACTCTCGTTGGTTTTGTTTTATTTCAACTAGGATATCTCCTGCGCTACGCGCGGGATTTCCTCAAATTTATTTCTTTTTTGTCGGCATCCTCAAATTTTATTTCTATTTTGACTATAAGTATCTAAAATTTCAATTCAATATTTAAATGCAACATTTAAATCACCGTACATTTTAATTGTG
>OVAN01015924.1:0-10964 GCA_900406275.1 Anastatica hierochuntica
GTTAAGTGAACCTAGTTCTACTTGTATTGCATCTTTCCATTTTATCCAATCATGTCTCTTTTGACATTCATAAACAGACTTTGGTTCTGGATCTTCATTCTCTTCATTTACCTCTTTTGATAAAAGATATGAGAAAACATCATCAATATCATCCATTTCATTTCGTTTCCATATCTTTTCATTATGGACATAATTTATAGAAATCTCATGATTTCCTTCAGATTCATGATGCTTTATATTGTCATTAGGTTCATGATTTACTTCTTCCAAAATATTTTCTGTTATTTTTGGAGCATCTTGTTTTTCAGCTTCCCTTCGTTTCCTAGGATTTTTATCCTTTGAACCAATAGGTCTACCGCATTACAAACGTGTTGCAGATTCTCGTGTATCATCCGCTATTCCACATTTTTGTGGTACTTCTACACGAGCAGGAGTATTTGCAACGGGTATATGTGATTTAGTTACCGTTTTGGTATCTGCAAATGCATCGGGTAGCTGATTTGCTATACTTTGTAAATGCATGATACGTCGAACTTCTAGTTCTGACTGTTTTGTAGGAGGANCTTTATTTTCTCCTCCTAGAAGCGGAAATTCTTTCTTGTCAAAATGACAATCTGCAAATCGTGCAGTAAAGACATCACCGGTCTGTGGTTCTAGGTATCTTATTATTAATGGAGAATCAGAACCAATATATATACCCAGTCGTCTTTGGGGTCCCATTTTTGTACGTTGTGGTGGTGCTACCGGAATATATACTGCACAACCAAAGATTCTCAGATGGGAGATATTTGGTTCTCTACCAAATGCCAATTGTAATGAGGAATATCTATGATATGCACTTGGTATTATCCGAATGAGTGTTTCTGCGTGTAAAATGGCATGTCTCCATACATAGGTCGGGAGTTTCGATCTTATGATTAATGGCTTTGCGATCAATTGCAGGCGTTTAATTAATGATTTAGCCAAACCATTGTGTGTATGAACATGAGCAACAAAATGTTCAACTTCAATCCCTGATACCATACAATAATCATTAAATGCTTGAGATGTAAATTCATCAGCGTTATCTAATCTAACCTTTTTAATTGGATAATCTGAGAACTGAGCTCTTAATTTGATTATATGAGTTAGAAATCTCGCAAATGCCATGTTACGAGATGATAACAAGCAAACATGTGACCATCTAGTAGATGCATCAATTAATACCATGAAGTAGTAAAATGGTCCACATGGTGGATGTATTAGTCCACAAATATCACCCTAGATTCCTTATCAATTTTGGTAGACGATGGCCTTATGATTAGCTTCCCGAGAGCACATGCAGCACATGTCATTTTATTACCCTGATATATATCTTTGGTTTTTATTGAACGACTATGTGAACTGATTTTTCGCATCATTGAAGTGTCTGGGTGACCGAGACGGTCATGCCATAATGTAATATCTTCTGGGTTTCTTTTGGTCACGAGATGTGATTTTATTGCATCAATATAAGTATGATGTAATCCAGATGGAAGTTCTGAAAACTTTTCTAGTATAAGGTTTTTATCTGATTTTTCAGAAGTTATGTAAATATATTTCTTTCCATTCTCAATCGCAGACTGAGTGTCATATCCCTGAAGATATATATCTTTGAAACTCAACAAATTCCTTTAAGAGTATGGAGAAAATAAGGCATTTTTTATGGAAAACTTTGTTCCATTAGGCAACATAATGTTTGCTTTGCCAATTCCTTCGATCAAGTCTGCAGGACCCGATATTGTGTTGACAATCATTTTTGCCGACTTTAAATGTGAGAAAATCTCTTATCTTTCAATATAGTGTGTGTTGTACCACTATCTGGTATGCAAATTTCTTTATAAATTTGCTTGGTTGTTGCTCCATTTGCATTCTTATCCATTTCTGTAATACATNAGTCTGCAGGACCCGATATTGTGTTGACAATCATTTTTGCCGACTTTAAATGTGAGAAAATCTCTTATCTTTCAATATAGTGTGTGTTNTAAGGCATTTTTTATGGAAAACTTTGTTCCATTAGGAAACATAATGTTTGCTTTGCCAATTCCTTCGATCAGGTCTGCAGGACCCAATATTGTGTTGACAATCATTTTTGCCGACTTTAAATGTGAGAAAATCTCTTATCTTTCAGTATAGTGTGTGTTGTACCACTATCTGATATGCAAATTTCTTTATCAATTTGCTTGGTTGTTGCTCCATTTGCATTCTTATCCATTTCTGTAATACATAATTAATATTAACGAAGATAAAAAAGATTTCATAAATAATTATTAATTATAAATTCACATATAAGTACAAGCGTACCATAATTATATATTAAATATAAGCACACAATAATTATACATTAATTGAAAACATGACGATAATAATTTTATAGTATCTCTTGGACATTATTGAACTTGATTACAATCAGCATCTGAATTGTCTCCATGAGTGGTCTCGTCGAAACCTCCCATAGAGTATGAGGACTCAAGGTATGTTGATGTAGTACCCTCGAAGTGTTCATTAAGATTCACTTCTTTTCCTTTGCCTTTTATGGCCTCTTGGTACAATTTACATAGGTGTGGAGGAGTTCGACACACTTGAGACCAATGTCCCTTAAATCCACATCTATAACATACATTCTCATTTTTATGAGTAGGATTCTCCTGGGATTCTTTCCCTTTCATACGATCAAACCGATTCCATGTGTTTGGTCTCCTTCCTCTCAGGTTGTAACCCCTTCCACGACCACGATTAAATTGACGATCATTACCACGACCACGACCTCGACCCCGACCCCGACCACGACCACGAAAGGAATAATTTCTCCTTTCTGGATTTTTTACATCCGTTGCATTTACCTCGGGGGCTGCTTTGGTTCCCGTGGGTCGGGAATTGTGGTTTTTTATGAGGAGCTCATTATTTTTCTCTGCTATCTTGAGAGCCACAATAAGTTCCGAAAACCTTGTATATCCACAGTTTCTGTATTGTTCTTGCAGAATATAATGATTTTTGTGGAACGTGAGGTATGTTTTCTCAAGCATATCTGTTTCTGTCACGGGATGACTGCAATATTGTGATTGTGCCACTATCCTCAATATAGCGGAATTATATGCTTCCACCTTTTCAAAATCTTGAAATCGTCGGTGTGCCCACTCATCGAGTGCATGAGGAAGAGTTATTTTCTTTTGGTTATCAAACCTCTTTATTAGGGCTCTCCAAAGATCCACTGGATCTTTTATTCTCGCATAATCATGCATAAAATTTTCATCTAGATGCTTTCTCAGAAAAATTACAGCTTTAGCCTTTTTATGAGAAGCAGATTTATTTCCTTCTTTTATTATGTCGAGAATTTTCTCTTGGTCCAGATGAAGCTCCATATTAGTGATCCATGCTGTGTAATTTTCTCCAGTTACTTCGAGAGTTGGGAACACAAGTTTCTCAGTTTTTGCCATTTGACATTGTTTTGCTATAAAATAAAATTTTTATTAGAATATACTTAATTTAAAAAGAACCGTTTACATTAATAATTAATGCAACAATAAAAAGATAAAGAGCACAAATAATTAAAGAAACATTCATTCTAAATTCGTGGGGAGAAAAATCTCCAACGAATAAACCGTAAATACAAGAAAGGATAATTCCAAATACAAAAACTAATAAAATAAAAAAATGATTAAATTGAAAATGAGAAAGAAAATTTTTATAAAAGTATTGAGAGAAGATGATATTTTTCTGTGAAGTGAATAAGTGAAATATGAGTATATTTTTAGATTGAGAAATACTATTTATTAGCCGTTAAAATAGCCGTTTGGATTTAAATTTTTTTAAATTTTCTTTTTAATTATGACCGTTAGGATAATTATATTAAGCGAAAATTAAATCGAAAATTCGAAAACAATCCTTTTAATATATTAAATTTTTTATATATCCGAAAAATTTATATATGCATAATAATAATATTACGCATATAACAGTAGCAATAATATAACAAGCAATCAAATATACACATATGAAGGGGATAAGTAAATAATAAGATAAGAATATGGATCAGTAAATAAATATTGCGTATAAAATTTTAACGCGGCAAAGCCGTTCCGGTAACAAACAATAAATCGTCGCTACAAAATACAAAATCCATAAAAATTAAAGCGGCAAAACCGACCGGTAAAATGCATAAAAATTAAAGTGGCAAAGCCGACCGGTAACGAACGATACATCGTTGCTACAATATATATAAATAGAGGTATGGTTTTGTTTTGTTTTGTTTTGTTTTTACTATTATAGTAGTATATGTATTTAGATATACATCAGCCGTATCATAGAGTGATCATGTTGATAACGTGTTATAATATTACTATAATTTATCATACAGATAAATAGAAATAGCGACTAAAAATTTATACACGTAATTTGTGTGATACTGAGAAAATCGAACGGAGGAAAAAAAATTTTATAAAGAGAGATGTTATTGATTTTGTGTGAATGTGTATCTTACAACGAATGAATTACGATTTTATATATATATAAGAGAATTTATTGTACAAATAGTGACAGCGGAACCCACATAAATAAATTATTCAAATAAAACAGTAATTGGTGTCTACTTCTTCGTTTACTTTTGCAATTCACTTTTGTAATTCACTTTTGTAACAGTTTTAACAATATTGACCTTAACATATTCGAAAATAAAATGTGATTCTTGAAATAATTTTGAGTCTTCTTCAAAGGAGAGAAACGCAATCTAATGAGTTTTTTTCGATGCTTTTATGAGTTGCGATATACTTCGAGACCACAGTGGCTTGTAGGCTTGATTTGGAGAAGAGAATGGGATTACAATTAAGACAAGCCATACTTGAAGATCTCTTGATTAATTCTTACTCATTTAATGGACACAAGACAATGTTTAATGTTGTCTTTACGAACCACGAAGAGACCGTAAAAACCAACAATTTACAATTTATAATCGCCGTTATGTAAAGAACATACTGTTCTTGCGCTGATTTTTTCTTGAACATCATGTAAGACCAAATCAAATAAAAAAGAAATTGAAAAAAAAAATTGAATGAAAGATATATAATTGAAGATGAGAGATTCATGCCCTCAGAAAAAAAAAAATCAAAGAAAAAAAGAGAGAAAAACCACATGATATGATTCAAAGGATACATGGTATGACCATGTGCTAGGAATGTTTCTTGCTAACTTTAAAATCTTCGATGTATACTTTAGACTAATAACCTGATTGTTTTTCCCTCTTGCTTATCAAAGCCGTGACTCGTCACTACAATTCTCCCTTTTCTTTTGCACCAGCAAAACCAAAAACCATAATACAATAAACCCAAACCCAAAAAGATAAATCAAAAAAGCAAGATGAAAAAATCAATCGCCCATATGACATGGAAGATGACGATTATCAATACGGAAAAGAGCACTACAACATAATACGATGAATGCTAAAAGAATAACACGAGCACCGAAACACATTAATCTCATCAAAGCAATATACCAAAAAACACAAATAAAAAAATCTAGATGAAAAAAAATTTAATCATGAACTCGCCCATATGACCACGAAACATGATTAAACTTATCACAATAATATACCAAAAACCACAAACACGATTAGATAAATATCATGGTTTTTTCTTTCTAAATATCAGAATTTCCTTATCAAAAAAATATATAAGAATTTCCAGTAGGATTAGTTTAGATATTTACACAGACAAAATCTACATTTTAGCAAATAATCACCAAGAGCCAATAAGAACGAATCACATATGTAAATAACCATTTTCTCTCTTTTTTAAATACAAAATATGCGAGCTCCAAAATTACGTCACGTCACCAATCAATTCAGTGAACTCGCCACGTCATCAAACGACTTTTTATATAATATATATATATATATATATATATTAATAATAATTAAATCTATATTATTAATAAATCTTCCTTATATATACCATTTTAAAAGTTAGTTCATCACCGTATAATAATTTGTATTATATATACCATTTTTAAATGGTAGTGTGTGGGAGGAATAAGCTGAAAGAGAGGAAAAATAACGTGATGTGATCCTTGTCGGGACGAAGGACCGGCTCCTAGGATGCGCTTCTCGTCTTGATGGTTGAGAGGATGGTAGCGAAAAATTTGGACGGTTTAAAGGTTAGGCACGTTAGGATATGAGTGTATGAATGGTCGGATGGATGGATACGTGGAGAACGGACGTTTGGATAGTGAACGGACGTTCGGATGAGGTGGAAACGAGGCAGAGGCCGAACGGTCAATTCTTGGAAGAATTTGAACACGAAGTAAATAGAAGATATTACTCGTGACGGCGAGAGGATGATCCCGAACGATGATGTGTGGATTAAGTGAAACTTCCGAAGAGTTGCGGAAAGCTCTCGGACTTTTGGCTTAGATTTACTAAGGAATAAAATTCCTAAAGTACTAAGTTTCTTTTGTTTTCTAGAGAGAGGTCAAAAGAGAGAGAAAGTTGATTGAAAATTGGTTCCTAACAAATGAAGAGAGGACTGCTCCTTTTATAGGATAAGAGTTAGGTAGGGAGCATCCTCATTAAATGAAAAACATTAAATAGATAACAAGTTCCAAGAAAGACTACAACTAGACGAAAATTTATTAGTCTTCAAAATGTGAGCCCTTTCTCATTAATGGGTTAGGGAATTAGTCTCGGGACTTGCCTCGTTAAAAACCTTTCACGGAAAATCCGGTGGGACAAAACCGAGAGAAGAGAAAAAAGAGTGCAAGACCCGACACCTCCATTAATGACGGCTTTCAGAGGCTTGGATCACGATCAACGCGATCGGATAAACACTCGCTAAGCTGCCCGGATTTTTTCGGATAAGTTCTTTGACGGCACGGTTGAGTTGTTGAGTCTTGGATCAAGTCATTGGACCGGATGATTCGCCTAAGGAATTTTCAGGATCCAGCTGCTCCTCGGCTTTGGGTTCCTCAGGTTTGAGTTGTTCGTCCGCGTGCTCTGGGACCTCTTGGTTGTTGGCCATGATCACATCATCCCCTCCCAGTTGAAAACAATTTGTCCTCAAATCAGAATCGTCGGAAAATTCTGCACGAAAAGGGAGTAAGTTAGTAACATCAAAATCCGAACTCATGGTATACTTACCTTGAAGATCGAGTTCGTTGGTGTTGTCGTTGATTTTTTTTTTGTGATCTTGAACGGCTCGTCCTTGTGCATGAGCTTGGATTCTCTTGAAGCTCTCTTTAAATCAGCGTATTCTGCAAAAGGAAAAATAGAACAATCGAAATAATCATAAAGTAAAAGTCTTATCCCGAAAGTGTTCTTGCTCGGTTTCGGTTTGAGATTTGAATCAAATGGGGATTCTTTGATCGGCTGGAAGTAGGTGATGGCTCGATGATTATCCTTGCCCAAATCAGGTGGCTTGGTTCGTTTGTCTTCGTCTCTCCTTCGGATTCCTCTCGTGCACTTCATAGTTGTCTTGAAACCTGTATTGGGCGCTTTGGACAAAGACAAGCGAATCAAATATGCGTGACGAAGAATAAGGAAATTGTTGAGACCTACCTTAGTTCGTTCAAACTTTCTTGGTTGCCATATGAGACTTGTATTATTCCGGACTTGGAAAGTTCAAAATCTGGCGAGCGTAGGATCGATCGGTTTGAAGATTTGATAACTTTCAGCTCCGAATTGATTTTGGCTTGAAACTGGTTCATAGACGTTGCTCGATGGCTTAAAGATCTTGAACATGTTTCGTAGTTTGATTCGTTCGGGTCTGGTCGGAATAACCTTTGAAGTGTGCACATGTCCAGATCACGAAAATCCAGATTTTCCCGGATTGTAAAATCCATAACTATCGGGTCTGAGTAGCTGTAGCATTGATTCTAATTTGTCGGGATGCTCCGATACGTTAGCTTTCCAGAACAGTTAAGTTTGTGGCTAGTATATCAAAACTGTTTTCTGGACAGCTTTCGTGATTCGGTGGTTGCGGCTCCAATTCGACCAATGATGCTTTGGGAATGCTCGGATTTTTATCATAATCTTCCATTTTGGACATATTATCTTTGAAAATAGCTCGGAGTTGAGATAATTACCCCGGGTCCTTTGCTTTGGAGTTGGTCGAAAATTGAGTTTTTTCGGCAATCTTTTGGAGCACTCTTTGGTTGAATCATCTTGGAATTTCTGTGAGAGATGTTCAATCGTGCTAGGCATAACCTGCCTTTGCGCATTACGATTCACAATTGGCTCTTTAATAATATAGAGTAAGGTTTGATTGTCACTTCCCTTCGACTTATTAAGTTCGTTGCTTTTCGTAAGTTCAGACGTGGAAGTAGTCGGGGACTCGGCGTTCTTCTTCTTTCTCAAGGCCATTTCGTCTTCGTAGATTTCCTGAGGCGTCATCGGAAGTAAGACGGTCGTTCGGCCCTTGAACTCAAAGATTTGAAGGTTAGTGATACCATCATGAGTAATTTGACGGTCAGTTTGCCAAGGTCTTCCGAGTAGAATGTGGCTTGCGTCCATGGGTAAAACATCACAGAGGATTTTGTCTTCGTACTTCCCGATTGATATGGGAACTTTGACTTGACGGTTGACTGTCATCATGCCATGTTCGTTGAGCCATTGTAGTTTGTAAGGCTTCAAGTGTGTTAGGATCTCCAATCCTAGCTTTCGGACCATCGTTTCACTGGCAACATTGGTGAAACTTCCTCCGTCGATGATTAGACTACAAACTTTGTCTTTGATGAGGCATCGGGAATGGAATAGGTTCTCTCGTTGCTCGTTGTCTCCTTTGGCGGTCATAAGGCTAAGTTTCCGCATAGTGACTAACAGTTTGCCTTTCATAGCTGGTTCGTGACCAGAAGAATCTTCTTCAAATTTCTCTTCATCGAATTCGAACTTGCCATCGTCCTTTAGGATCATGACCCTTCGGTTGGCACACTCGCTTGCATAGTGTCCAAGGCATTGGCACTTGTAGCACTTGATGTCTCGTGAATGTAACTTACCATTTTCTTTCGGGTCAAGTTCTTCGGGTACTCGGGACATTCTTCCTTGTGATAGCTTGGTTTCCGGGCGTCATAGCTCGGACGGGCATTCTTTCGCTTAAGCTGCTTCTCGAACATTACCGCCTTGTGGAATAATTCTTCAAGTTCCACGTAATGTTGGACTTCGAGAAGATCGATGATGTTTCGGTTAAGGCCGCCAATGAATCGTGACATAGTCGCCTCAACATCTTCTTGGATATCGGCCCGAAGCATAATTGTCTCCATTTCCTTGTAGTATTCCTCAACGGACCTTGTTCCTTGGGCAATATTCCTTAGCCGAAAGTGTAGTTCTCGGTGATAGTGACTCGGGACGAAACGCCTTCTCATTAGAATCTTCAATTGATTCCACGTTTCAACGGGATTATCTCCGATTCATCTTCGGGTGGTGACAAGTTGATCCAACCAACTTAGAGCATAGTCTTTAAACTCGATCAGAGCTAGCTTTACTCGTTCAGCTTCAGTGTATTCCCCACAGTTGAAGACGATCTCGATCTTATTCTCCCATTCTAAGTATTCTTCGGGATCGTTCATTCCTTTGAACGAAGGAAGTTGGAGCTTTAATCCAGAGAAAATGTTGCCCGGTTGGCGTTCGTCACGGTCTCGTCGTGGTGTCTTCGCCGACTTTGTTGAGGATTGGGCGATTGGCTATAGTACTCAGCCGCAATGAGATTTCGTGGCATACGGTCGGATCCGCTGTGTTCGGAATGACCAATTTCTTCTTTGATAGCCAAGAACTTTTGGTCGAGCTTTTTGTCCAACTTTTTGTCCATCATTTTCGCCATGTTTTCCGTGATGGCGGCGATAAGGGCTTGGTTGTCGCTTGTCTCGGACATGGTCCTGCAAAGAAAAAGCATAAAAATTCCGAGTAAAGATGTTCACGAGAACTTAAGAGTAATTCAACATATTTAGTGAAATTTGAAAAATGAAAAGTTATAGTTCGGAATGGTACAACCTGATGGGAAGTGCTCATATACCACTTGATGTGATCCTTGTCGGGACGAAGGACCAGCTCCTAGGATGCGCTTCTCATCTTGATGGTTGAGAGAATGGTAGCGGAAGACTTGGACGGTTTAAGGGTTAGGCACGTTCAGATATGGGTGTACAAACGGTCGGATGGATAGATGCGTGGAGGAACGGACGTTCGGATGGTGAACAGACGTTCAGATGAGGTGAAAACGAGGCAGAGACCGAACGGTCAATTCTCGGAAGAATCCGAACACGAAGTAAATCGAAGATATTACTCGTGACGGCGAGAGGATGATCTCGAACGATGATGTGTGGATTGAGTGGAACTTTCGAAGAGTTGCGGAAAGCTCTCGGACTTTCAGCTTAGATTTACTAAGGAATAAAATTTCTAAAGTACTAAGTTTCTTTTGTTTTCAAGAGAGAGAAACAAAAGAGAGAGAAAGTTGATTGAAAATTGGTTCCTTACAAATGAAGAGAGGAGTGCTCCTTTTATAGGAAAAGAGTTAGGTAGGGAGCACCCTCATTAAATGAACAACATTAAATAGATAACAAGTTCCAAAAAGATTACAACTAATTCGTCATGCATTGGGTGGCAATTTATTAGTCTTCTTGGTCTTCAAAACGTGGGCCCTTTGTCATTAATGGGCTCGAGAATTAGTCCCGGGACTTGCCTCGTTAAAAACCTTTCTCAGAAAATCCGGTGGGACAAAATCGAGAGAAAGGAAAAAGAGTGCAAGACCCGACACCTCCATTAATGACGGCTTTTGGAGGCTTGAATCACGATCAACGCGATCGGATAAGCACTCGCTAAGCTTCCCGGATCTTGTCGGATAAGTTCTTTGACGGCACAGTTGAGTTGCTGAGTCTTGGATTGGGTCATTGATGGCTCAGGTTTTCCCCCAAGAAATCATTGCAAGCGTACAGTTAGTACGTTGTAGTTGTTCGGGTATCGAATCCACAAA
>OVAN01015925.1:0-10963 GCA_900406275.1 Anastatica hierochuntica
TATATATATATATGAAGTTCAACGGCAAATTCGCAAAAGTGTTTAATCTGACTCCATATATGCGAAACCTGAACCACACCAATAACCCTCTCCGACAATTCTTCCAGTGTATTTGCCTGTGAAAACAAAACCACAAACATCATTTCATTTGTATGCATTACCTTACCAAAACTCGGTATAATCACCTGTACAAGGAAAGCCATTTCCACAACCAGGGAGGTGATTACGCCAATGACAAGGCCGAGAACTCCATTTGCAACCGTTGATGAACCAATATCTACGTCAATCTACATTCAACAAGATAAAACATTAGTCTTGGTTTTATTTTTGCGTTCAAAAGACTTCATAAAATAGATTGATGGGTATGCTCACTCACTTCTAAGTATGTCGGGCCACAGATGTAGTTGTAGTCCACTGCTTTTCCAAGGAGACATGGGGTTAGACTTTAGTTCTACGTGAATAGACTTTGTATAGAGCCTTTGTATACTTGTAGTAGTAATCACTAATTACATAAGAAGAAATATAAAAATACCTTGAGAACTAAAGGTACAAGCTTTAGCCTACTATTCTGGAATTCATCATCAACGTCAACAAATCATTGCAAGAGAGACCCGGTTACGAGTTCTTTCTTCACAAAATAAAACACCATACTACAATGTGTTGATCCAGGAACCTTTACAAAAAAATAGTTATAAACCTAAATAAATATGACATTGTTGTTTACGCATTATGTTCTTAATTTTGATAATAGTCGATGGGCAAAAACAATTATTTTTGTGTGTTTGTTCCTTCGACTCGTGTGTTTTTTAATTCTTTTTTCTCGATCGTGTTAACAGTAACGCTATTGTGAGTTAGCACTGGTTCTTCTTGGTTAGTATGTCTGTGGGCAGTGCTTGCTTTGCGTGTTCGAGTATGTCTTCTTGTTTTGGTTTTGGTTTAGTCTTGATTTGTGCTTTTGTTTCATCCATCTTTTCGTTTGATTGTTTTTTGTTTGGCTTTGGATTAGTGTTATCACCACAAGACTATGAGTATTACCTTGTGATAGTATTCAAAATGTCCATAAAAGATAGTACCTAAAAGAGTATTGGTTCTTTGGACATAACAAATACGTCTACATTTAAAATTAAATTAACAAAATTGATCCATGCCGGACCAACACCTAGTTTGAATTAATATATTATTATTTCGCTGGTAGTGATATGGTTTCTTTTTGGATGAAGACAAACTTCAAACCGCTGGAAATTACAACGGCATCACCTCCAGAGTCAATGAGAGTGATTACCATCCACAGTGACAGGTTTTCTCTAATCATCATGCCCATATCGTTTGCCTTTCATCCCGTGTCTTTTTTCTGGCTGCTGGACACCCTTCTCTGTGACATTGGTGGAAGAAAACAATATAAAATACACATCTCTCATATTTTATCTTAAATTAATTTAGAGAACCGCTGATATATCTTGAATCTGAAATGATCGGTATAACATATAGCTGATGATGCTCTACACAACATTCAGTTTTTCAGTTTAGTCACTTTAATTGCGTTTAAACCTGCGAGAGTATCAAGGTTTTAAACCATGATACTATGTATATATCGTGTGTTTCAATTAGTCTTACTGTACTCTAAAAAGATATTTTATCCATTAGTAAAACAATCTTCTTTATTCAAAGCATAATCATTTCGGTGAACTAAGTTAAATTCTCTATATGTTTTATTTTACATTTATCTATGCATCGTATGGTTCTTCTGGCATCCATTATAATAAAGATAATCTGCATACAAAATAACATAGCTTATCAAATTTGTCACAATTTGTTAGGACTATCTCCGCACACGCATGGGTTTGTGTTCGTGTCTTTTTAAACTTTTCAATATTAAGGCATGGTTGTTTTATGTTTTTATTTATGTGGATTTTTTTAATTTTGTTCTATTCAAAATGTGTAATGTTTAGAAGTTAACTAATTTGAATGTTTGTTGTAGCAAATGTTGAAGTTTTAAATATTTAAAATATGTTCAATAGGCGTATCATTTTCATAGTGTGAGAATGCTTGTTGGTGCCCTGATAAACCGAACTTTTACATGTTTTTTTTCATCAACAAAAAGAAATACTTTTACATGTTTTTATCTTAGGTTTTATTCATTTTAGAGCTTTTTATGATTTTTGTATCACAAATGGTATATTTCTTGTATTTGTAGTTTTGAAAGTCATTTCAGGTCGAACAATGCATTTTGGAGCAATTGAGACTCATTTGGAGCAAAATGCAGTTACTGGACAGCTTTCATGCACCCGGAAGATCATCCCAGATTAAGGCCTTCCAATAAGTGGAATCTGATGAAATTTGGACACAAACTATAATTTTGATTTATTTTTCAAATGGAGTTGGTTATAAGGTAATTGGATCTCTGGATCAAAAGTTATAAGTGTTTTAGCGAAGACTAGTCCGTCTGTCATGAAGCTGAAATGTGCCCAGAAGTGAGTTGTGACTGGGTTTTGGCAAAAATGAAGCACCAACCAGTGCCAAAACTCTCCCTGACTAGTAGGCAAACATTTTAGAAATGGTCTGGGCCAAAAATTACCCTTAAACCGGTCTCAAATCATTCTCGACTCCAATTTAACCTAAACCGAGTTTTCTTGACATAATACTATAAATACTTGTTTTTAGCCTTTTTTGAAAGGAGCGCCACAAATTTTAGAGAGAAAGTAGACCTTAGGAGATAGAGAAATCGTGCCATACCATTTCCTTAAAGAGATTTGGATTCTAAGAGCTTCTATGGGAGTATCTCGCTTTGTAATCGATATTGCAAAGTTTTCTAAACCCTTGACTTTTAATCTATGACATTTTCTACTTATAATTACTCATGTTTAAATATTGTTATGATGGGTTTTAATTAGTTTACTTGTTGGGTTTTTTGGGTTTTCAAAAAGGATTCATGGATTGATTGTTAGGTTGTTAGATTTGGTGATTTCCTTAGGGTCCTTCATCTGGATTGTTATTAGATGATTGTTGCTTGATTGACCATTTAGCTACTCTCATTTAGGATTTATTTACTCATCACAAGTGTTGTTAAATTTCCTTGAACATTATGGATGAGCAAAAATTTGGTTCTCAAGGGAGTGATTTTACCGAGTTTTTGTGAACTCCTGAATTATGAACTTTATGCGTGTTTATTTACTTGATTACCAACGGGAGTTGAATAATTTAGGTTGTTAAAAATTGATAATTGATACTACGTAAGGAAGTAGATTAATTATCCTTTGATTATTTGTGTTCTTGGACAAACCTATTGAATGTATCGATCTATTTATCCGTTTTATTTGATCAATGATAACATGAGATTTCTCCAATACCCAATGTTTTTCTCAATTGATACTTTGTTATTGATTACCCGTTTTTTTTGTTTATTAAGTCATTGTTTTCGTGCCTTGCAATTCCCAAAAACAAGACCTCAATAGTTTCGCTTTAGCATAATTCGATTCTCATAAACTCGTAGTGTTGTTCTTGGTCCTTGAGGATTTGATCCCTAAGTACTACCACAACCGTTGTGCACTTGCAGCATTATGCTATTTCTTGGGGTAAAACTTTGAGCATATAAACTTTTTGGCGTCGTTGCTGGGGACCAATTTAATTACCAAAGAGTTTCAGATTAGGATTTAGTCTATGGCTTTTTCGTTTTCCATTTCTTGTTTTTTTTATTTTTAATTTTTTTTTTTGTTTTTGTTGTTTCTATTATCTTCTTGTGTAGTATGAAGGAAAGAAAGTACTACATAATCTCCATTCTTTTGTATCGAAATGGAGTTTCAACATCAAACAATCGGAGAATTCGATTCACCGAGTGCTTCCTACACCAACCAGAACCCAATATGTCCTCCACAACCTCTTGGAGTATTCAATATCATCGATGAATTCATATCTTGGGCTAATAAACATAAATTTTGTGGCTTAGATAAAGAATACCCCATGGATCATATCAAAAGAATTGAAGAAATATGCAGCATAAAAAGATTCAATGGAGTTTTTGACAACTATTTGAAATGCAAGTTTTTCTCATTCTCTCTA
The DNA here is from genome assembly GCA_900406275.1 of Anastatica hierochuntica. Taxonomy (NCBI): domain Eukaryota; kingdom Viridiplantae; phylum Streptophyta; class Magnoliopsida; order Brassicales; family Brassicaceae; genus Anastatica; species Anastatica hierochuntica. The sequence goes on from OVAN01015925.1 coordinate 4,057, forward strand.
GTTGAGAATACGAAGAAGTGGTTAAAATCTCTTGCTCATGTATCAACTACTACATGAGATTAATGCAAGAGAGTTTTCTTGAAACACTTCTACCCGAAGAAGAGATTAGAGCTGATGAGGAAGAGGATTTCAGATTTTCAATAAGGGTTGAATGAATCATTCTTTAAGGTAGTAGAACGCTTCAAGGAGTACCAAAGAGACTGCCTTCATCATGGTTTCGAGGAGCTGAATTTGTTCACTTTCTTATACGAAGGAGTTGTTGAAAAGTACAGGATGACACTCGACATTGCAAGCCAAGGGAATTCCATGAATAACATTGCTTCTCAAGCTAACATTCTCATTGAAAACCTAGCTAAGAGCAACAAAAAATCATATCCAGCTAAAGAAAGAACAGTGGAAACAATCAAGTAAAGCCGAACTCCATTTGTGCAGAGATCTCTGAGCTGAAATCTATGATCGCTCAACTTCTAAGGAGAAAATAAATGAGAATGAATCATCATGAGGACATGAGAGAGGCTGCTGGAAGTGTTATTCAATATCATAAAAGTGATGGTGTCCATGGGCAACGAAGGGAAGTTCACTACATCAACAGTCTATGGGATTCCCATCAAAACTGAAACCAAGAAAACTTCGGATATGAAGATCTTCAAATGCAGCAGCAATTCAATGACTTTGAGATGAGATTACAATCTATTTCTAATGCAAAAGACGTGGCTTTATCCTTCTTAGAGAACAAGGTTGAGATTTTGTTTCTACAAGTCCTAGAAGGTATAAAGGAAAACGCTCGAAACATGGACAACATGTACATTCATCTCAACAGGAATATCAAGGGGCTATATGGGAAGCTTATGGATGTGCCTAATCATGTCAAAATGCTTGATGTTCATGTTGCTCAAAGTGCAGAAGGTGTTAAGACACAAGGTGGCTTTCTTCCCGCGAAATCCAAGAGAAACCCGATATCTTGCTAGGCGATTGAGATTCGGTACAAAGAAGAAGACGCAGCAGAGCTTATGCAAAAATCCATGGATATTAATCCACTTGTTTCTGCTGATCTATTACCAAGATTTGAGAATGATGAGCCAACACACAAAGCACCACGTCAGAGGAAGCTTCATAAGATAGAATACCCTATGAAGTATGTCTTCTCATGTGAGATAAATGACTTCGGAGGTACTGTAAATTTCATGCCTAAATCCATTGCAAACCAATAGGGGATTAGCGATAGCAAGCCTTCTCCCATGTCTCTGAAATTTGGAGATGCTATGAGATCCTCAAATGGGTTTGTGAAGAATGTAACAATGCAAGTAGGCAACTTCTTGGTTCTTGTTGACTTCCAGATTATTGAGACGAGTAAAGACTCTCAAATGTTATTGATTCTTGGGAGTCCTTTCCTTTCAACAGTAGGAGTAGTTATGGATTATCCTAACCGACAAGTTTCTCTCTCCAAAATCAAGAAGAAAGTGTTCTATCATGCAATTTCGACTAAGGATTCGATCCTTACTCCTCAAGTGTATGTCGGTGCTGTTAAAGATGTTTTTCATCTTGAGGGACGCTCCAATGTAGCTTCAAAGTCAGTACCATCCACTCATCCATGGTATGTACACATTGCTAACTATCTTGCATCAGACATTCAACCTCCTCAATTCTTCGGTTACAAGAAGAACAAGTTCTTGAAAGATGTTAGATGCTACTTTTAGGATGAGCCATACTTATACAAGAAGTGCTCTGATGAAATGTTTAGAAGATATATCCCGGAAGAAGATGTATCAGGCGTTCTTTTCGCTTGTCATGGATCTGACTATGGTGGACACTTTGCAACTTTCAAAATAGTCTCCAAGGTATTACAAGCTGGTTTTTGGTGGCCTACCATGTTTAAATACACCCAAAACTTCATATCTACGTGTGATTCGTGCCAAAGACAAGGGAATATCAGCCAACAAAACGAGATGGCACAAAACTTCATTCAAGAAGTCGAAGTTTTCGATGTTTGGGGAATCGACTTTATAAGCCCATTTCCTTCTTCTTTTGGAAACAAATATATTCTTGTTTTTGTAGATTACGTGTCTAAGTAGGTGGAAGCCATAGCTAGCCCCAAAACGATGAAAAAGTGGTGATGAAGATGTTTAAGTCGATCATTTTCCCAAGATTTGGTGTCCCACGAGCTGTGATAAGTGACAGTGGATCACACTTCATCAACAAAGTGTTTGAGAATCTTTTGAAGAAGATTAAAGTTAAGCACAAGGTTGCTACGCATTATCACCCACAAATAAGCGGAAAAGTTGAGGTCTCTAACCGGGAAATCAAAAGGATCCCATAGAAGACAGCAGGTAAGACAAGGAAAGATTGGTCAACAAGGCTTGATGACAATCTTTGGGCTTATCGAACATCATACAAGACATCTATTGGGACTACTCCCTTTCATCTTGTCTATGGAAAGTCATGTCATCTCCCAGTAGAGATCGAGTACAAGGCTAGATGGGTAGTAAAGAAGCTCGACTACTACATCAAACCTGCTTCTAAGAGAAGATTTATCTAACTGAATGAGCTTGAGGAAATTCGCCACAATGCTTATGAGAATTCTCGGATTTACAAGGAAAAAACTAAGGTAAATCATGATAAGTAGATTGATCTTCGGGTATTTTCACCAAATGACCAAGTCCTACTATTCAATTCATGCCTAAAGCTCTTTCTCAGAAAGCTTAGATCACGATGGTCTAGACCATTCAAGATTAAAGAAGTGAAACCATACGGTGTTGTTTTGTTATGGAGTCAAGACGGAGGAGATTTCACGGTCAATGAACAACGCCTGAAACCATATCTTGCAGACATTGACAACGCTGAAAGGGAAACAATTCCTTTATGCAATCCACCTCCGGATTAAAGTGAAAGGAGTCGAGCTAAAGACTCAAAATAAGCGCTTTGTGGGAGGCAACACACATGATTTTTAATTTTATTGTTAATTTTCTAGGACTTATTTAGAAGTTTAATAGTTTGTTTTTTGCAGAATTTTAGAAAAACAAGAAAACACAAAAAAAATTTGAATTCAAGACAACAACAAAGGAATCTGAAAGCTACAGTGACTGGGTGACGACTGACAAAATACTGGAATCTGCCAAAAAGAGGCACTCGACCGGTGTCATGAGAAAAATGCCTCAAATTCAGTTTTTCAACTTTGGCAAGAAAGCAGATCCAAATCGTTTAAGCTATCTCCTGGACCATTCCAAACATTCATTTAATTTTTTTTAGCCATAACAATAGGTTTGAACTTAGCTTGCTCCACCATACGGGATTCCTTGATAACTTCTCCATCAAGAAAGGTGAAAGAAGTTCCAGAGACTCTTTAAATAAACGTCAATGTTTCTTTTGTCTAAGGTCAACCACATTCAGTCATTTCCATAATAAAACAAAAACTGTAGTTACAACCATTCGAAAGTCATGAAAGCGTCAACCAAAGCCCAGAGGTCAGACACATAATACAATAAAACTATTTTCTTCTGCATTAAACCTCAATTGACAAGAGGCAACTTGGTTTGAACGCAAAGAAAACTGTAGACCTTTGAAATGTTTTAAAGTTAACCGCTCTCAAAGAATCTTCATACAGACTCCGCAACGAAGAAAAAATATGTCTTGTATTATTTCTACACAAAATCAAACGAGCATGGTATCTAAAAGAAGAAAAATTTATAAACATATAATCATAAATATATATATACACACACACAATGCAACGCAGAATTTTTACCTTATGGAAAACAAGTTCTTATACAATCCATGTCGGTGTCCTGCATGGACGGATCACCTAGTTTAATATAATTTTGAATCTTGAAAACACATGTTTTCTTATAATATATACTAATAAATCAAAAATATAATAAAAAATGATAATAACAATTTTTAGTCAAACAAATAATAATTGAGAATAATATAGCTAGAAGATAAACGCAATTGGATTCCGAAGCCGGAGATGAACTCAATCACACCTCCAGTTTTCCACCTAACTTGTATTCCCACCTCGAACCAGTATCTCCATTAACATATTGTGACTAATTAATTTTCTAATACTTATATGCGTTAGAGTTAGTTTTAGTGGTTGATCTTATTAAATGGTGGATATAGTGGCTATTTAAAGGTTTGTAACTAAGGAAGACGATATGAGGATCTAAGTGTAAAGAGAATCTTGTTCAAGCTCATTCTCCTAACAAGCAAAAGTTAAATTAAGGTCCATCTGTTTAGGGTTCCTTACAAGTAGCTTCACTATATATGAATATGTGTTTTTTATGAACAGTAACAAGGATGTATTTCAAGCAGCCTTCTTTCTTATTGTAAGAAAACTATCAAGATCAATTTCATATTGGTTACAACCTAAAAGTCTCTTTCTTTCTCTTTCTCTTTTGCATTTGAATAAAGCTCTATGAGCTATTAGTTTATAAGCTCTTATAGAGCTTGAATCTACTTTTTTTGGATTCTCCCACATGGTATCAGAGATGCAGTCGATCGTGATTGATGGGTTTGATAGACCATTGCTTGATCGATATATGATATTGATAGCCTCAAGAACCATTTTTTATGTTCTTATCATTTCTAGAATCTCATACAACTAAAAGGAAAAAGAAAATACCGACGAGAAAGAGAAGAAGAAAGAATCTGAGTCTTTGGTGGAGATTCAAAGAACGACTTGCTCATGTTATGAAGCCGGCGAGTTTCCGATGTGGTGATAAAAGAATATCGGGCTTGACGATGGTGATTAAAGGCCCAAGTCAAGATTGAGTTTTGAATCTTTTGTTCTCACTATTCCTTGTCGTATATCTCTAAAATAATTAAGATGAGACCTCAGAAGTAAGCATCTTAGGGAACTGTTTCAATTCTGTGAGGAAAGAGAAGCAGAAGCTTCAAGTGACAAGTCAATGGAGCAGTGTCTACGAATCTCCCAATACAAAAATCCAAGGTTCCCCTCTATTCTCCACAATCGATATTTGAGAAAGCGTTTGAGATTGGTGGTTATGCTTACTGGTTTAAATATAGTGGTATGGAATGCATAAAGCTAGGATGAAATAGGACTATTTTAGGTTTGATGAAGATGGTATGTTGCAAGTTTTTGATTTTTCTGCCTAGCGCATACTAATTGTTCAATGAAATGTCAGTGAGAAAAGGAGACTGTTAAAGTGCATAATTTTTTCTGGAAAGGGGATAGGAAGCTGAACTGATATGAGGCTAGATATTTCAGTTAAATGGATTAATCTTTGAAATTGCTTAGTCAGAGGATAAAGAAAATGGTTGGAATACGGTTGATATAGTTGTGTGGTGGACATCAAGTTGTTGTTGTTGGAACCTGAAAGTATTGTTCTATATTATTAAACAAATGCATATTGTTGTCCAAAACTGATGGAAAGTTGGGAGTAGTAGGATTTAGGTTGTAGTACGAAGAAAATTCTCCTTGAAGGTGAGATAGATTAGTCAAGTTAGACGGGTAAAAGATAAATTCGGACTTGTTATGAGACAAATAGGTCAAAAGAACCTGAAAATATTCTCACACTAATGGATATTCTCCAAGCTGAATAGTGTTATTTGTCTACTTTGCATGGATCTTCAGCTACACCTACTTTGACTGAATGGTTAAAGCGCCCAACTCATAATTGGCGAATTCGTAAGTTCAATTCCTATTGGATGTTGTCAAGCCATCACAGTTGAGCTTACCAACTTGTCATCGTTTAGGGTTTCTTACAAGTAGTTTCACTATATATATATATATATATATATATATATATATAGTAACAAGGCTGCATTTCTCATGAACAGTAACAAAGCTGCATTTCAAGCAGCCTCTTTTCTCATTTTAAAAAAAACTATCAAGATCAATTTCATGTTGGATACAACCTAAAAGTCTCTTCCTTTCTCCTTCTCTTTTGCATTTGAATAAAACTCTATGAGCTATTAGTTTATCAATTTCGTTTTCATATCAATACGCTCTTATAGAGCTTGAATATACTTATTTTGGATTCTCCCACACTAAGGAAAATGAAGTGGTGCGTTGAGCCTTAATATGGCCTTGTTTATACTTTTGTTGGGCAATTAATAGGTTCGCATTTATATAGATAATTGGGAGTTTGAATTGTATTTCATATAAACAGTCTATGAACAAATTATATACTTTGGAGAATAATTCGTTGGGGCTTTGGAGGAGATTTTGTTGACGTGGCAATATACCAAGGCTTCACAATTAGCTTAGATGGATACTCTTAAATGTTAGGATTAACTCCTGATGTGTACATATTTTCATGCATATTTAGATGCATTTTAGCTTAGGTTCATCCACTTTTAGGTTGTATATATTGCATATAAGTTTTAGAATGCATTAGTTTGAGTCTAAAGTCTAGTTTAGGAACATATTGTATTTGCATAAATTTTCTTTGCATTTGTAGGTGCAACTTTGAGATCGATTTATGGAGGCTCTAGAGATGGATTCAAGGTGGATTTGGAGCTAAGAAATCAAGGAAAAGAGGAGCTAAATGCTATGGAAGAAGTTAGGATCAACAAGGCATCAAAGAGGAGCAAGAAACTGCAAAGGGAGCCAGGCATCGACCTGGAGGTCGATGCTGGGTCACCTCAGGTCGATGTTGGGTGACCTTTTCAGCATGCTGCAAAACACAACGCAGCATCGACCTCCCAGGTCGGTGATGGGTGACCTGAGGTCGATGTTATGTTAGCTTTAGCCGAAAAACACCCTTTTTAGGGGTTCCTCTCTTCTCTCTTTTGGTATAAATCGACCTCTTATGTTCCAAGAACAAGATACCCTTTTTTAGCTTGAAAACACTTCTATTTTCTTTTGTTTTGACATCTAAAGATCTTGTAATAATTTTTTGTTTTGTTTGAGTGATTTGGATCTTATCTTTCTCATCTCTTTCTTTAG
>OVAN01015926.1:0-10827 GCA_900406275.1 Anastatica hierochuntica
TTTGTGGTTTCGGGAATTAGTGTAAGTAATCTTGTGGAATGATGGGAACCATGGAAGCGGAGCAAGCTCAAGACCCGGGCTATTTTCGTACAATTTATTTGGCGTGTTTTCTTGATTGTTTTGTGTTGTGCGATTTTCTTGGGATAGGATTGTATGTTAAAGGATACGGGTTTCCGACTCACTAAGTAAATTAGTTACTCACGGCTCTTTGTGTGTGCAGGTAACCAGTAGACGGGGGTTTATTTTCTTCTCAGGTGTAAAGGAACATGCTAGCCAACTGTAGTTTTTGTTGTCCTTGCAACGATGCTTTTGATGTATATATGTTAAAACGTTGTTGGGCATTAAGCTTTAGTCAAAACTATAACTTTCTGTAAAACCTTTAAGAATGACTAAGTAAAAATATATAAAGTATGTTTGTTAAAATATGAGTTTCATATGATATTAGTCTGGTCCGGGCGAACTAACTGTTAGCCATTGCTCGGACGGGTTGAAAAGCCTAGAGCAAGGGTTAGCAGGAAATATGGTGAACTTGGATAGTTGATTCAAGGAACCTAAATTTGTTTTAGGAACCTCAGATCGACCATCTGGGAACATCATAAGTGTCATTCTTGTTTAGCAACGAACGGGGGTGTCACAATGAATTTGCCTAAAAAGAGTGGCACATTCAGAAGCGTTCTCCATCAGCTGAGGACCCTTTGAACTTGATTGAGTCTTTTTGGGAGGAGGAGTTTGCTTTTTAGGGTTCGAGGATGCTTGGACCTTTTTCTTCTTCTTTTCCTTGCTACCATTTCCAGGAGCTCGGATAGCAGCCCGTTTCTTCTGGCGTTGAGCCACCGTCTCCTCTTTAGAAGGATGTCCATCTTTACCTTGAACCGATGGCACGGTTCCAACTAGAGTCAGCTGCTCCTCGGTCCAGTTTTTGTCGCCTTGGTTAACCTCGGCGGTTTGGTGAGAAGAACCCCCACCCGGGATGATTGAAAGAGGATCTACCGAGGTGATAGGAGCTTTGGAAGCTCCCTTGGAAGTAACTTTCTCGGCTCCAGTAGCCGAGGTCTTGGACGCGTGGGCTTGTTTTTCAACCACGGGCTATTCTGGAATTTGACCTGCTGGAAGGTCGGTAGTGGGATCAGGAGTCTTCCCCGAAGCCTCCTCCTTCTTCCTCGACTTCCGAGGAACTTTTGGTAGCACGGTTTAAAGTTTTCCCATTCTTGCTCTTGGGAAATCAGGATAATCTAAAAAAAAAAGTTAGAGATTTGAGAAAGGAAAATAAAAAAAAACGAGTAGACGATAAAAAATTCTCTTTTACCGTCAGAAATCCGATTAAGATCTAGCGAAAGTCTCTTAGTATGAATCTCGGGCCAATTTTGGATACCGAGCTTCTGAATGCTTTCGAGATGGTTGGCAAAACCGGGAGGAGGAGCACGAAGAGAAAAAAATTTAACTGCAAAATAAAAACGACATACAATATGGTTAGCAATCGGGAATTTATTTTCTAAAAAGGAAATTACTCCGAAAGCGGCTGGTTTTGATTCCAAAGAGATCGGAATCGTGTCTCCGAATCAACGACCGAGACCTCATTTACTTTCAGATAAAAATAATGAGTATGCCACTTTTGTGTTTTAGAAGTCTCCCCGGTGATCACTTTCCTCTTGAAGTTGGCATAAAAAGTACCAACAAGGGTTGAGTTCCTTCCAATGCGGACAAACTCCTCGAAAAGCTTCCGGTCAACATTTATGCCGAGCTCGAATCCCATGACAAAAATACTGACCATGTTACGGATCACCGCAACAGTCAGTTGGCTAGGAGCAAGACACCGAACCCGGAAAAAATCGGTAAAGAGCTTTGGAATTGGAATCCAGAGCCCACCAAACCTAAAGTAAGACTCATAGAGACAGGCCCACTCTTCGGGACAGTTCCAGGGGCGCTCATGTTCCTCGGGAATCCTAATTTCAAAACCGGGAACATCATGCCGCCATGGAAAAGTGATATCAAGGGAATCCTCGGTGGACAATGTTTTTTCGATAAGCCGAGGAGGTCTAGTCTTCTTCTCAGGTTTACCGACTTCGGGTTCCTTGCCCTGCTTCTTCGCTTGTTGCCAAGTATCGACCCAAGCTTCAGGATAAGTGTAATCTGGGTTGGTAGGGATGATGCAGCCGAAGGAGTCAACAATTCTTACGGGAGAACTTTGAGAGGCCGTAGACTCTGCATCAGCTTTCTCTTCGTCGGGAATGTTACCGACCGTCTCATCGCCTCTCATCACCATTTGGGCCTTAACTAATTTATATTTTCTATCAAAAGACTCATCTTCGGTAATTGAAACCGAGGTATTATTGTTTGATGAAACTCTCTCCTCAGAGGCTTCTACATCAAAAGGACCAGAGGAGGAAGACCGAGAAGAAATAGATACGACCGACATACTCAACAAAAATTCTAAGCGAAAAGATCAAAACGTAGAGAGAGAGAGAGAGAAAGAGACTACCTTTTGCAAGTGGAGAAGAAATGAAGAAATGACTGGGAAGAGGAGAATATAAAGGAGACGAGGAGGAAACCGAAAGGTCCATTTACAAAAAGAAGCCTAGGTTTACCTCGTAGGAGTCACCCACTCGCGTAGAGCTCGGCGCGTGGGCCCAATCGTATTTTTCACATAAAAATAAGCCATTCACGAGATGACACGTGCACTCGCCTGGGGGGGAACAACTGATGGGCCTGAGCTCGGCATTAAGACGCCAAGCCCAGGAAAAAGACTAGTGGGCCCAAGGCAAAAGGCAATCAAAGCCCATTACAAGTAAAAGAAAATTCGGCTAAGTGTCAGAATGAGACGCCCATAACCTTGGCTCGGTTTCGAACCGAGGAAGTGGCCGACAACATTTAATGAAGGAGTCAAGAAGCGAGTCGCTAAGCATTTAATGCAGCGCACTTCCTTGGCTCAGACCATCTCGAGGAGGACACGTGTAATAAATGCAGTGGCCTCGGCATCCCTCGCGGCCGATGCATGCTAAGAGAAGACAAGAAGAAAGTTGGAAGCGACACGTAGATTCCACCTCGGTTTGAGATCATAATTATGTCGGGTTACTATAGATTTTAACCCCCTATAAATAGAGAGCTAAGCTCATTAAGTAAAGGCATTGAAAAATAAGAGAGAGGGGACCGACTAGTGCAGAATTAGAGAGATAAACACTTTTGTAATAACATCAAATCAATAATATCTGTGAACTCCTCGGTTTCGTAACATCTGTGAACTCCTCGGTTTCGAAACCTAAAAGCCGACCAACTTTTAGAAGTAATCTTCTAAGTGATCACCATGACCTCGGCTGAACAAACCAAAACCGATTATAAAAAAAGGAGCAATCACACAATTGACAAACTTAAAAAATTCTAAGTGTTTAAATTGATCAAGGGATCCAAAAGTCAAGGCAACCAGTCCTCGATTCATCATCCAAGGTTGTGAATGAGACATATGAAGAGCTCCCTAATCCTTCTCGGTATTACACTAGGGCTCAAAAGAAGTTTCTTTCCAAGGTCAAGATGGAAATGATGGAGAATGGGGTTTTGTTTCCCATACACGAAGAAATGACAAAGCTTTTGGATCGCATCACATTCATCAACAATGTCCTCTCTAATAGGGAAGCGGTTGAAGAAGTAATAGAATGCTTGAAAGACCGAAGACCAATACTGATCATAAGGTTCTTTTTAAGATGAAAGATCCCAGAAAGTGCACAATACCTTGATTACTTGAAGAAATCTTCAAGGAAGAAGTTTTAGTAGATACTAGATCTTTTAATGATATGATCTCCCTATAATTAGTGAGAAATATGATACCAAGAGGATGGTGAGGAATGAATCTCTTATCATTTTAGGGGATTCGTCAACCAAGAAGCCAATCGGGTTTATAAAAATTATTCTTTGAAGATTGGGAATTCCACAATCCCAATGGACTTATGGTTGATAGAAATGAAGCATCCAACTTGGTTTTCTCTAATCTTATGAACACCCTTCCTTGCAACTACCACAGCTAGAATAGACTTTGAAAGAAGTATAGTAGCTCTCAAAAAGGTTGATCCAAGAGTCTACTACTACTTAACACTATCCTATGATAGATACTTATGTGCAATATATCTTGAGAAGAATAAAGTTATGGGTAATTGCAATGAGATGTCCTTGGAAGAAGTAAGGATGGGTGAAGTCTATGGGTGGTTCTTTGATGAGGATGATGGAGATCTAACCGAAAATGTGCAATGCCAATGAAAAATGAAGCAAGAATGATCAATCTTCTACAAGATGATCCAAACCTTCCCCAACTAACGAAGAGAGCAAAGGTCGAGGTAAAGACCTTAAACAAGCGCACATGAGAGACAATCTCAAGAGTATCCTTTGTGCATATTCTCTTTTAATTTTTAATGCTTTAAGTCTTTATGTTTCAATAATTGAAGGTTATGTTTTGAAACAACCTTGTTTTAAAGCTATTTTCAAAGCTATTTATTTTGCTCTAAGCTTATGTACCGAAGGAGAACCATGAAAAGCAAGAATCAAATACCAAGAAGGAAAATGGAATTAACACTTCTAATGAGCCAAAATGACTCAACACTTAGAAAATTCCTACGGCAAAAGTATGTTCTCTTAATTATAGTAATTAAGTTTGCATTTCACTATTTTAAATCATCTTCAAGAGTGATTTTGCAAAAGTTTGTTTTAAAAAAACTTAATACTTTTGATTCGATTGCAAACCTTTGGTCCTAATTTTTACCATGAAATTATTTTGTCCCTCCAATCTTAAAATTCAAATTTGGGTTACTTTGCAAAAGTTTTCGAGGAAATCAAGGATTTTGGAAACCGAAGGGACAAACTTGCAAATAACTTTTTACACTTTCACTCTTAATCACTACTTTTCACACTCTCTTTTCTCTCTCCTCTCTTCATCACCATTGAAATTCTTCTTCTTCATATGCAAGGAGAAAGTTTTGATTTTTAAGAGATAATTTGTGTGAAAGTTTTAGAGTTTTTGATTCTTCTAAGTTGCATTGAAGCTCATCTCCATAATCCATTCTGTTCCAAAATCAAGAACAAGGTATGACAACTTAAAAACCCTATGATTTTTCTTGAAATTATCAATTTCTAAAGGTATGTAGATTTATTGATGTTTTGTGGAAGTCTTCAGTGGAAAGAGATTAGTTGTGAAGTTTTATGGGTTAGAATCAATTGGAAACAACTAAAAATTCATGAACAAAAAGTGTGTTCTTGAAGTGAATAATGTTTGAAATTTTGTTTTTGGAAAAACTTGAATTTGTTGGTTCTTATGTGCAATGGGTATTAGATATGTTTAGAATCATGTCTCACTTTCTTAATTTGGAGTATGAGAAATTCTAGAGATGTCCTACATCGCTTAAAATTTAAATTTTTATGAAATGTTAAAAGGAAATTTGATTTTTTATTCTTACATAGCTTGCATTGTAATATTCGTTTAAATGCTTGGTTTGTTGTGCATACTTGCAATCACTACATTGAGTTTGATCCATGATTATGAATTTGGACATATTATATTAAGTGCACAACATGTCTAAATTTAAAAAAAAAAATGTTCTTGAAATGGTATCAAATAAATTTTGAACTTGGTAGTTTAGTAAGCATCAAACAAAGCCATAAGTTTAGAAAGTGAAAAATCAAATGCTTGAGCTTGTTTATAACACCTTAATGGCTGAAAATTATATGTATTGGAATGATGACATTTTTGTTTTGTATGAGTGCATTGCATTTTGGATCATGAAGCAGCATTAGAAAATTGCTAAAATTAAATCATATGATTATTTGTATTTGAATGCTCTATTCGATTTGAAGCCAAAACCTTTTTGCTTGTTTGATTGAATTCTTTAAATTTTTTAATTCACTTTGTATGCATTGTTAAGTGTAGGCATAAAACAAATGGCACCATCACAAAGAGTTATGTGATTATCATACCCCACATGAAAGGATCAAGAACAAAAGTAATACTTTCATCTTAAATGCAAATCAACCGTCAAAGAAAACCTTATGGTTAAATGAGAGTATGATGCTCAAGAATTTGAACCGCTAGAGTAAGGAATGAATCCACCAAGAATATCATTTCAAGAGCCACCGCGGAGGTCCGTGCGGCACGCCTATAATGATTCCTCCGTCTCATCCACTAAACACTCATTCATATGAGTAAAAAGTTACTCGTATAATCCATTGTCTATACCATTGCATATTTCCTTTCAATTTTTTGATTTTTGCTTGTTTGTTTTTAATGTCACTCTCACGGTTTAGAATTCACCAAGACGATGATGTTTAAGTCTGGAGGAGGGGCTTAGTAATAATGAACATTTTTATTTGTTTTGTTTTCTTTTGATCATCCTTGAGTCATGCATTATGAATAGTTATAATTTGTGAAAAACACAAAAAAATGAAAGTTTTTGAAAAAATCCAAAAAGATTTTCACTTTGTTTTTAAAATCATTCATGTAGATTGCATCCATTTGTTCAAAATTAGGTGGTTAGAAGCATATAGGATTGCATTTTCATAGGGAACAATGATAGAATGCCTTGTATATAGTTAAGTTTTGCCTAATGTTTAATGCCCTCGTTAGAAGTACGATAATGCTTAGAGCACTTTGAATTAATGGAAAATCCTTCTTTGGAATTAACCTCTTGAAGTCTTAGATTAATGTTGAAATTTGTTATCTTTGAAGGCCTATCTCAACTAAGTGGAACATAAATTTGACTTACTAATCTTGCTTATGGGCTTAGACATTGAGTATAAGGTATTCCTTTCTAATTAGGCTTTGAGTTCCCACTTTCGAACCTCGCTTCCAGGTTTGATCTTTGTTATTTGCTTGAGGACAAGCAAAGGACAAGTCCGCGGGAATTGATGTGTACATATTTTCTTGCATTAATAAGATTTTTTTATCCTTGTTTTGATTGCATTTAAGTTGTATAGAATGCATTTTAGTGTCAAAATCCATTTAGTGTAGGAATTGAATCTTGTTTAGGATTATCTTGCATTTGCATGCTTTTCTTTGCATTTTTAGGTGAGCCGTTGGAGTGGCTTTATGGCGAGCTAAATGGATGAATTCAATATGGATTTGATGCCAAGAATCAAGGGTAATAAGTGCTAAATATATATGGGGAGTGTTGAAGTAAATGAGCCATCAAAGGAAAAAAGAAGAAGTAAAAACTGCTCAACGTTTGTGACTATCGATCATGCAGGTCGATAATAGCATGCGTTTTACCGATAGCCATATGCATTAGAAAGTCTACTGTCCAATGCATGCCACTATCGGTCAGACAGGTCGATAGTGGCATGCGTTTGGCATTTTTTCACTTTAGGACACCCTTTTACACCTCCACTTGTATTAATACCCCCTCTTAAGCTCCTAGAACAAAAAATCTTCTTCTTGAACAATTTTCTTTGATGTTTTAAGTCTTTCCTATTGATCTTTAAGATCAAGAGTCTCTCTATTTATTTTTGCATCTCAAATCTTTTATCTATTTAATCATGCTTATGTTTCTCATCTCTTCTCTCTTCTTTCACATGATGTGTGAGCAGTCTTTTTTATTATTTTGGAAATGGTAGATTTGAGATGATTTTTGGTTAATGAATGGTGCTTAGTGATTGATATGACTTAGATATCAATGGTTTAGGTGTTCTTCATGCTAGATTTAGGATAAAAAATAGATCTTGACATGTATACATTTTACGCCCAGGAGGTGTTCGATGAAATGTCCAGGAGAACCTAAAGTACGTTAAACTTAGCTTGGCCAACTAAAATTAATAGTTAGAGAGTTTGGTGAAAAAGTGGAATGATTCTTAATGATTGCTTGCTAAATTATCACAAGAAGCGAGAGTTGAATGAAATATCTTAGCTTGCAAATATGACTTTTAGCCACGACAGTGGTATTAGATCAAGCATCAATTCCATAGTCGTAAGGTTGATTTCTCTTGTTACATCATTACCTAGCTACTTAATCGAATCAAATCAATGACCATTTGTCAAGATCCATGTCAATCTTATTGCTTTTACTTTCTTGTTTATTTCGATTTCTACTTGCTTTTCTAATTACTTTTATGCTTTACTTTTCTTGTCTACTTATGCTTGCTTGATTTAATTTCCTTATTTGCAATTTCAATTAATCATTTTTTTGTTACAAAAACCAATACCTCATTCCTAATTTGCTAAGCTTAAGAACGATTGTGCATTCTTAAAGTTTGAACTTGTCTAGCTAAGGTTTTCTCCTTGTGGTTCGACCCCAAAATAATGCAATAGCATATCCGTAAACTTGTGGATTGTTTGATCGTTAGGAAACAGGCTTATAAATTTTAAACTTTGTTGCTCGTATTCTAGCAAGCAACACAAGGGCACACACACGTGCACACTATCTAATCTTGGGGACTTTAAACATTGGGTTGACCACTTCTCCTACCACGTCATACCTCCCCCCACCCGATCACAAACATGGAATTCATATGATCTTAAGTTCTGGCTCTCGTCGTGATGCCTAGTATAGTACCTATATAACTCAACCTTTGTATACGGTGTGCCTCCTTTCACTATCTCTCCGTTGAGTGTGTCTCATTCGGAAAATCTCACCCAAGGTGTGCCTCCAACGGCGATCTCACCCTTAACATAGCACAAAGGAGCTACCCAGTCCTTTCGTGTCTAACAACTTACTATGTGGTAAAGTTGCACTCCACGGAGAAATGTCAAAGTAACTTTGAACTCTAGTCTTAATAGGTTTCACACCTAATTGCAGCTAATTTCTCACACTATGGTGATGAGCCATTTTTGAGACTTGTTAAACCATAAACACTCTATAACCAATCATTATGTTGTTATGACATGTATGAGACCTGTTAAACCATATACTCTCCAGTACTAGTCACTCGTTGCTAAAACATGCATAAGAGCTGTTAAATCATATATTCATTAGCACCACTAAGCACTATGCTACTAAAGCATGCAAGGAACATGCTAACCATACATTCCTTAGTATCCTAACTCAACACGATGCTACTAAGACATACATGCACCTGCTAAATCATTTATTCCCTAGCATCCTATAACAATGCAAATAATCAAGCAACCTCAATCAAATAATTACAACAAGAAACATAAATTGTGGTCGCCTCAGGGACCATCCTGAACTATCTGAATGTTCCTGCATAACAAGGATTAACTCATAAATTCGGACGACCACACCATATCTTACGGTTCCTCGATCCTACCACTAACCTGTATCTTGAACGATTCACACAATTTAACTAGAACTCATAGATTTTAGTATTGGTGATTCCTAAACTCGATTTCTCCACTATGGCTTGGTTTAGTTTCTCTGTTTTTTTTTGTAATCCCTTACCGTTCTGCTCGCCCATGGATCAAACTAAACTAAACGGATCTCGCTCTTTCTCTTTCCTAACTATCTCTTGGATAGTCCTCTCCATCATTGGTAAAATCAGTTTGAACTTCGCTAGAAACTCCCGATAACTATCTTCGTAACAATTTCCCGGCTTGGACTCATCAAATATTTTTTCTTCTCAGCTATCATCTTCTACTGAAAATCATCGGATATTTCTCTCACTCTCGGGCGTATAGAGAAATCGACATAGCATCGTTCTCTTTTCCCGTATGAAGAAATGAACTAATGGAATAGCCTATATATAGAGAAACTCCTTCTACCAAAGGGGATATATTTGTTTCTTTGGCTTGATAAATGTCATCATTCGTGCTAAGTGTTGAAGAATGTTGGCCAAGTGTCACGAATAATGTGCCAAATGGCACCTCATTCTCTTCTAGCGAATAAAACTGCACCATTCTTCAATCATGCACTCTTGGCCAACTAAAATGCAACACTGGTTGTTTAATGCATATAGACAATTACTCTCCACCAATAGAAATGCACCATTTTTATCCCATGTACAAACAACCAATCACATTCCGTCATTCTTTGGCCATGTACCAACGACGAATCATATCATGACATTCGGCTTTCGTTAAATTTAGTCATGATTCTTTCCGTCACATGTCTCGTGTCCATTAGATGATTTTATCCTTTCATTCTAAGCCTTCTCCTACACTGCCAGAACCCATTTCAAAATGCTAATCGTATTTTTGTGTGCTCATCCTTGTTTCGCTTGTCCGAGTCATGTCATTTCAATCGTCTTTTGGTCTTGCTAATTATCATCTTCGTACATAGTAAAATTTGTTCTCCCTTCTAGGACTATTTGAAGATTGTCTACATTTAACCCAATAGAACGTTATCTGTCGATTCCGGAAATCTTAATTACTCGTTCGAAATTTATTTTTAACCAGGGTCATTACAACCACAACATGGAACTTAGAGAGAGTGTTAGTAAATATCTGATGTCTGACTATACGTCGACTACCCGATTTTTAGAGAAACATCATAGTATATCTTAACCATCACCTATTCTCATTAACTCCATCCTTCTTAGCTCAAGTGGCTACCCTCATCTTTAGGGTAGTGACCTTCCTTTTAAAAACCCATGAACCTTTCTTTCAAAACCTCCCATTACTTTGATTTTGAGGCCTCTTGTGGAAAGTGTATGCACGGGTAAAATCTCTGTGAAATGAAGTTGAACGACAAAGAGGTTGCTTCCTTAGAGTTAGCCTCACTTTAAGGCTAACTAGACCAATAGGAGGGGAATATCTTTGTGGTTCGGGTTTCATGAGTCTTTGGGGTTGGGTTATGTGTTATTGAGTCAAGTAGAGTTCCTTATGTATATAGATGATCCTAGGTTTTTGTACATAAAAGAAAGAATAAGAAGGGTAGAAAAAAGAAAGAAAATCGAAAAAGAGAA
>OVAN01015927.1:0-10960 GCA_900406275.1 Anastatica hierochuntica
TCATTGTAATCCCACTCTTTGCATAGTGTAGACCTCAAAACAGTGTGTTCTCTACCCAAAGATAGCATATTAGGTTTCCTTCGTTTCTTGGAGTCTAGATACTTACCTCGAGTTTGTTGCTTTGGAGTGTGCTGGAAACATATTTCAGATTCTTGCAGATTGAGAATCGAAGTCTTAGAACTTGTGCTTGTTTCCAAGCTGCTCAGCTGCTCCATCACGTCACCTTCTGTTGTTGAACTCATATGTTCTTCTTCTGCTGCGATTTCTTCTACAACCTGAGGCACTAAAACAAGACTATTCGGTTTCTCCGGTTCAAGACAGGTTAGTGTATCACAAGCACTACTAACAAAAAATTCAGGTGGACGCATAGACTTAATAACTTCAGCCACAATTGATGCAATTGCTTCAATTTGCAACTTATTGAGTTGTAAAGGTGGAGGTTCTCGCGAACTATGCGAATCCTTGTCAGTTCCTGACATGTTTTTTTGCATAAAGATCACCAAAACNTGCACCAAAACTCAAATAAACACGTTAAGTTAGCAAATTCCAGAAATTAACCTTCGAGTTCTCCTCCCACTTTCCCGAGAAATACCTGCAAAAACTAATCAAAAACCAAAAACTTATTAAGGTAAGGATTCAAAAGCCAAAACTCTCAAATCACTCGATTTTTTNACACCCGATTTTTTTTTTAAAAACTTTTCTGAAATTTGTGAATCCTAAAGCTCATCAAGAACAAACCAAATCAAACCTTATAAGGTAATTCACTAAATCCCTGAAAAACAGAAGATAGAGAGAAAAGAGTAGATTCTGCAAGGCTTGAAACTTGTAGCGGAAGTTACAGCTGCAACCCCTTTACCACAAGAAGCTGGATTTCTNGCTTTTCAAAAGTTTTTTTATATCAAACTCGGCTATTACTTTCTTTTTTTTTATTTTGTTTTTTTTTGTAAAAAACCTAAGAAAAGCTAATAGATATCTAATAAAATCCTTGCAGAAAAAATTAAGATAGAAAGAGAAGAAATTTTCGAAAAATCCTTCCCCAAATCGAAACACCAAATCAAGAATTGAGTTTGTTTTGCACAAGTTTTCGGTGTTCAGATTGCTCTGATACCACTTGATGCAAACCAAGATCTCTGAACAAGAAAACAAAATTTTTAAATCTGAAATTCAAGCTTAGATTTGCGATTTTTTGGAGTGTAGGATTCGATGGAAGATGTAACAAAAGGATAGATTGATTCAGTTCTAGAGAATTAACTTAGTAATGAAGAAGAATCAAATGGCTCTTAGAGAATTAACTCTATAGCAATCTATTTTGGTCAAGATGAACAAGGGATTCACTTTTGCTAGGAAAAGAGATAAAAATTTTATAAAAAACTTTATTGATAAAAACTTGGATGATCTAAAAGTCTGAGAATACAAAGTTTTAAATAGAAAACTAAAACCCTAAAACTAACCTAGGTCTAAACCCATTAAATTCCAAAACCTAAGAAATAATGTCAAAGAGATACTAATATAAATTGAACAATTTCATATCTCGGTGGGCCATTTTGCGTGGTTGTAGATTTTTGAATTGTCGTCAGATTGATAAATTATTCGACCATATTAGGGTTTTGCTTGATGGGCATTTCTTCGAGTGGACCAAAACTTGTCCAAAGACATCATCTACATGGATATTAAAGCCCAACATGATTTGTCGTGAATCCATATGCTTCTCTCTGTCCAATACCTCATGGATTATACCAATTAGCTCAACTTCAGCTCCATGCTCAACCCATATTGCATCACTTCCATCTTAAGGCTTGTAAGTCCACATTTATAATTATTAGCAACAAAGCGACCAACCTCCTCCGCATTTATACAATAAATCATAAAACAATCAAAGACAAATCTAGATAAGAAAAAGCAACTGTTTTAAGTTGAATAAAATCATAAATCACATCAGAAGCAAATACTATGATGGATCAAAAAACTTAATGTGCCAGGAGTAGCTATTTTCTTTCCAGCATAAACCATCAAGAAGCCTAATCACAATCTCTCATAGTCACAGCTTGATCAAAGTTTGTCGTTTCGCGTCATCATAAGAGAAAGGAAACCAAGACTATTTACCGAGAAATTCAATTAACATCTGCACCCGAAGTTGAAATCTCCAAAACATCAAGGTTAGGACAAGGAAATGCTTTTCGGCTAGACAAGAACTTATAATGAGAAGGAGAGGGTTATAATACAGAAATGCCTCGTGGAAGAACAATTCTCATGTGTCTATTCTCCTTTTCATTACGGATTCTAATCCAATCTACGCGTTTTTTTTAACATGATCGTAGATTGACAAGAGTCAAAACTCAAACAATGGGTGCAAATCAAAAGAAAACAATTCTAAATCTCCAACCTTTCCACAAACATAAAGACCGCCCCGCCAATATTGAGAGAAACCTGGAGAATCAAGATTGTGTACCTAAAAATTAGTAGGTTAGATGACATAAGAAGAAGGGCAAAGATTTTAATATGATATAATCAGTGAGAACCAGTGCAACCAAGCGAGAGCCTTTCCTGAATCATTTCACAGGCTACAAAAGCAAACACTAAAAAAAATCCAGAAAGTTAAAAGTGAAAGAACACAACCTTGAGACTTCGAAGAACAGAGGAGTTCATAATTTCTCAATTGTAGCCGGTAGCATACTTGCACTCTTGTTGATAAGTTTGATGAGAGCAACAACACAAAGGTGATTGGAAAGAATTATAATAGACTCTCATAAGAAATAATTTACATGTACATCGACTTATATAGAGAAAATATCTAGACCTAATTTCCTTAACTAAGATAAATATAAATGTAAATAATATATTTTCCAGATAATGGTAAATTTCCTATTTTATAATATTTAACATATTTCGTAGATATTTCCTAAATATTGTCAAATATCTTGGTCGATCTTCTGATCTCTCAATACCCTCCCGCAAGCTCATACGTAGAAACACGTATGAGATTGGAGTTCACTTCAAACGGGTCCTCATTTCGAATAATCGGCGTTATACCCGGCCGTCGGGTCATCATGACGTTTATACCTCGTTGGGGTCAAATCGGCTGCAACATTCGGCCGTCGGATCAATAACGACGTTTATACTCGGTCGGAGAGTCAATTCAGTGAAAAATACACATCGCGTATTTGTGTATCTCCATAATCTTCATCGTCACCATTGAATTTTTCGTATATATCCATTGGATCAGAGTTCATCATCATCGGATCAGCATCGTATCCGGTCGAATAATCTTTAACCGCAAGTCTGGATCGCTCTTCGAACATCTCGTTCATGAAGAAACTTGTGTTTAAAAAGATGGTAAAAGAATATTACCACCAGTCAGATCGTTGCTTTGTAGTAAGAAACAAACGGGTTTTTCTGACNTTTGACTTTTTTTTTTGAAAACTAAAAGACTTCTCCATCATGAAAGAAGAAAAGATGGAGATTTAGGTCAAGAAAAAGAAGATAAGAATAAATAGAAAATTATAGAAGATTGTTTTTCTTTTTCATAATCGCGGAAGCAAATAACTCATAGGATTCGGATCAATGCTTCGATACCATGATAAGTTTGATGAGAGTAACAACACAAAGGTGATTGGGAAGAATTATAATAGACTCTCATAAGAAATAAGTTACATGTACATCGACTTATATAGAGAAAATATCTAGACCTAATTTCTTTAACTAAGATAAATATAAATGTAAATAATATATTTCGAGATAATGGTAAATTTCCTATTCTATAATATTTAACATATTTCCTAGATATTTCCTAGATATTGTCAAATATCTTGATCGATCTCCTGATCTCTCAATACCCTCCCGCAAGCTCATACGTAGAAACACGTATGAGATTGGAGTTCACTTCAAACGGATCCTCACTTCGAATAATCGGTGTTATACCCGGCCGTCGGGTCATCATGACGTTTATACCTCGTCGGGGTCAAATCGGCTGCAACATCCGGTCGTCGGATCAATAACGACGTTTATACTCAGTCGGAGAGTCAATTCAGTGGAAAATACACATCGCGTATTTGTGTATCTCCATAATCTTCATCGTCACCATTGAATTTTTTGTATATATCCATTGGATCAGAGTTCATCATCATCGGATCAGCATCGTATCCGGTCGAATAATCTTTAACCGCAAGTCTAGATCGCTCTTTGAACATCTCGTTCATGAAGAAACTTGTGTTTAAAAAGATGGTAAAAGAATATTACCACCAGTCAGATCGTTGCTTTGTAGTAAGAAACAAACGGGTTTTTCTGACTTTTTTTGAAAACTAAAAGAATTCTCCATCATGAAAGAAGAAAAGATGGAGATTTAGGTCAAGAAAAAGAAGATAAGAATGAATAGAAAATTATAGAAGATTGTTTTTCTTTTTCATAATCGCGGAAGCAAATTTGTGACCAAAAAAAAAAAAAAAATCGCGGAAGCAAATAACTCATAGGATTCGGATCAATGCTTCGATACCATGATAAGTTTGATGAGAGCAACAACACAAAGGTGATTAGGAAGAATTATAATAGACTCTCATAAGAAATAAGTTACATGTACATCGACTTATATAGAGAAAATATCTAGACCTAATTTCCTTAACTAAGATAAATACAAATGTAAATAATATATTTCCAGATAATGGTAAATTTCCTATTTTATAATATTTAACATATTTCCTAGATATTTCCTAGATATTTCCTAGATATTGTCAAATATCTTGGTCGATCTCCTGATCTCTCAATACTTGTCATTCTCTTCTGACGAATAGGATTAGTGAGTAGCCATCTACAACAACAACACTTTAAGTTCAATTTTAGATCCACAACTTGATGAAAATAATGAGTTTAGTTGGATTGCTTCGAAGGTGAAAGCTTGAGGAAGCTAAAAAGAAAAATTAAGCGATTTACGGGTTTGATTTGAAGGTCAAAATGTGATGAAAATCTAAGAAAAAAATGTAGTTTATTGTCGATTTTATTTAAATATCACAACTTGGTGAAACTACAAAGAAAAAGACTTGTGGTTTTTCGAGTTATTAACATGATGGATATTTCTTGAGTAATGGAGGTAGCTTTGTCGAATTCGTCTTGTCGAATTAGTTTGGTCTGTTTTGAGACTAAAATTGCAGCAAAGGAAGGAGAATAGGGGTAGAGAGAAATCGGGAGATTTTAGAGATGGTGAATTATAGATTACACTTTTTTCTTCTCGTTATTGAGCACACATGTTTTACTCTAAGTGCTCATGCGTAAGAAAGTAGGAGAGACTTGAGCAACTATTATATATTAGATTTAGTAAAAGCACAACAGCTTTCATCTATTCTAGTTCTACCAATTCTTCTAGTTATATAAGTTATACTAGTTATACCAACTATACCGAAATTTTTTATCTACGAGCAATTTAGTATGATATAGTGCGATTCAACTTCTGAATAGATGAAGCTAAAAAAGAAGTTAAATATCTATCAATATTCTAAGGCTATTGAAATTGTAGTAGAGAAGAAAGAATGCAAGCTCGAAGAATAAGAGAAAAAGAGAAAAGAATATGTGAGCTTGAAATATAAAATAGAGGAGAGAGAAATTCAAATTTTCCCAAATCTTTGCACATTTTCTCTTTTTTCTCGGGCGCACGTTATATTTCCTCTTTTAATAAATTCAATTTTTTAAAGGTTAATCTACTGTTTTATAAAAATTTTAGGACAAAATAGTCATGACAACAAATTCATTAAAAGAAGAGGTTAGGAAAAAAAGGTATGTTCGTCTAGAACCTTTTTCTTTCTTGAAGGTTATATTAACACTTAACCCAAAAGCTCCACCCACCATCTATTTCACATACAAGAAAGGAACAGAGAAGATGAAGAGATCGAGTTGGAAATCAACAAGAGTGAGATTGGTGTGAAAGATGAGAAAGAGAGGGAGACAATGAGGTTGAAAATGAGAGTGAAGAGATATGTTGGGATGATCAGGGAGTTTCACGAAGGTGTGAAAAAACCGCGAAGAGAAAAGAGTGGCAGTGGTAGAGAAGAGAGGGAGACGCGATAATGAAAGACTCACCCTAAGGAAGAAGAATGAGGCACTTAAATTGAAGAAATAAAACTTAAGTAGAAGCAATAAAAATTCAAACTTTGAGAGAAATGAAGAAGTTTTAAAGAACAAAGAAATATCTTTGAACAACAAATGAAAAACAATAATTATTGGGAGGTGAAATTGCATAAATACTTAAAGAGAACCAAAACAAATTGTTAACAAAAATTTTTTTGAATCTAAAACCAATATAAAATTTACTAAAAGCAAAATTAGGTAGCATCGATTCTTCTGTATTTTTATTATTCTTCATTCGCTTTTGCTTTCATCGATTCTTCTTCATTTTGATTTGATTCATTATTGTTCTTCACTTAATTTACACCAAAATTCAAGTCCAAACTCCTCTTTACTTTGTCAAAAACAAAAATCTAGAGTTAGAGGTTTTGTTCTTTATAATATTTAGTGTCTTTTCTTTTTACTTTTTTTATTTTCTTTTTTAGATTTCCTTTTTCCTTTTAATCACACTCAAACGAGGATCATATGTTCAGTGAAGATTTAACACTAGATTTAACACTAACACATTTCCAAGACTCAAATGACCTGAACCACTAAATATTTCTCCTCCTAAGAATCTAGTTAGCCTTAAAATGAGACTAACTTTAAGGAAGTATCTTTTTTGCCATTCAACTTTATTTCATTCAGAATTTTGCCCGTGTTTCCAATTTCCATTAGAGGCCTCACATTCGAATAATTAAAGGTTTTAAAAAAAAATTAGGGGGTCTTTAAGGGTATGGTAATTACTCTTAAGATAAGAGTAGCCACTTGAGTTAAGAAGGGTGTTAAAATCAGTTAAGAACATAACTCAATTGTGTAGTGTTTTATCATGGTTAAGTATAACAAAGCTCGTAAGCAAGATTTTAAGTTCATTTTTTCAAAAAAAGGTCACTTTCGCATAAGATAATTCATTTCAACATTCGCCTAAGACCTTAAGCGGTTAATTCCATGGAAGAATTTTCCAAAGATTTCAAAGTGGTCTAAGAATTATGTAACTCCTAACGAGGGCATTGAAAAAAGGAAATCTTAACTATCTAGAAGGCATTTCCTACCATTGTAATCTTAACTATCTATACGACATTTCCAAACATTGTTCTTTATGCACATGCATTACTATATATACTAAACACTTAAGTTTTTACACATGAATGCAATATGTACGAAAACTTGAAAACATCGAAAATTTTGAAAATTTTTGTGATTGTTCAAGACAATGCAAGACTTAAAGTATGAGAAGGAGAACAAAACAAATAAGATTCATTAGTATTTGTTAGGAATAAATTAAGGCAAATTATTTGGAGCACTATGGAAAGCAAGAAATGGGAAGATATCATTATTGATATTGAACAGAAAGCAAGAGTTATAATTCATAAGAATCATAAATCCTAGTTCTATTTGCAAGCTCTTGGCTTTCTTAGGTAGAATATCAAGTGTTAAGGATTTTCTTGAGATGATCTTTTCATTATCCCTTAGATGATGTAAGACTGGAATTTACCGTCTAGTTGTTGGTACTCCACATCTTCACCCCTTCACTCATGTCGAGTCACAGGCAGCGCCTCAAAAAGTACCTTTCTCAGGTGTCAAATGTGATGTTGTACTTGGTCGTTTAAATCAAATTATCTTATTGGTCACGGGGATTAAGACTCAAAGGCTTGTTAGATGCGAAAGCGGACGATGGTAGAGATGGACTCCGACAGATAACGGTAAATCCGTGTGAGGGGTGACCTTGTTGATTATTTGGGAAAATACCTGCACTAGAATAACAAGACTCTATTAAACTTTACGCAAGGAGGGAACCACACACAATACCCTAGAACAACATGATTAACCAAACACAAAAAGACACACTTTTTTGTCTGAAAACTCTCAAAGTTTATTATTATATGATTCGTGATTTTTACAATGAAAGGTGATGAGCTTTTTTAGGCTCGACCATGCTACTCTAAAATTATAAAAAGATAGAAATAAATCAAAAAAATACAAATAAGTCAACATAAATGTAAAACCAACATAATGAAAATCAATCAAATGCTTGATTGACATGGTCTTTTTTGCTTGATTTTGGCCAACTAAGGAAAATGTGAGGCTCCTTGTATCTGGACAACTTAGGCATGAAGCAATGACATCTTGAAACATTTTAGATAGTGAAGAGTGCCTATTTGATGGACTGTAGCGGTTAAACAAAGGCCCATTGGATGTATAAGATCTTGAAGTCTCACATTGATGCTTATCGTATAAGATAAAGGTATGTCGGATGGAAAAACCTAACTCCTTCGTCTCAACGGTATTGATCTTGTTTCAATTTTTTTGTAGTGCATTGATGAGTTAAGTTTGTAGAATAACTTATTTCATGGCTTAAATACTCCTGGTTTAGTTTGTATGCTCCTTGGAAGGCAGAAATATCAATCTCAGCTCCCATATGGCATAAATGAGATGTTTGATGGAGCTTCAGATGTGCTAATGGTCTGATAACCTCATCATCCACCTTGTATTTATAGTATATTGTTGATAACCTCCCCTTAGAAATAGGAAATATCCGTGTATATCCTTAGACATTTAAGAAGTTTTCTTTTATCCTTAGGTTTTCCTTTTCTTGAAAACACATGGTCTTCCTGTTTCCAGCCCTGGAGAATACTCCTGCTTCTAGTTCCAATTATCATACTGCCTTTAAACTAGAAGAATTTTCTGGTTTAGTTTACTCCCAACATTTTGCTTCTTATTTTCTATTATTGACTAGAGGCAATAATTTTTCTGTAATTCCTCGTGGGATGCACTTGGTGCCGCCTTGCCTTAGGACTTCGTCATCTTTTGGCTTGCTGCTTCTTGCGTCTTAGTTTCAAATTTTGAACTGTTGTGAAAATCTTCTACTTAAATCGCAGCAGATTTTCTAGGACCTTTGGCGGTCCAATCAAATATGCTAAATTCAAGAGTAGGAGAAAGAAGATCTTTGAGATTTGGGTCGAATCTTCTCTTATATTCCTTTTCTTATTCTCTTACTCTCTTTGTCGTTTAATTCTTTCTTCTTCATTCCTTTTCCCTTCATCAAAAAAATTCTCTCGGCTGCTTGCCGTGCCATTGCAACTTATCAATCTTTGCTTCTAGCTCTCTACTTTTGGCATTCAAGAGCAGAAACAAGGTAAAGTCCATCCTCCTATTTTCTTTTTTCACATGTCTTGTTATAGTTTAGAACCCAGTACATTTGATTATGATTTAAGTCAATCCACTATGATTTTCTTTATTTTTTTACTCTTTCATCTGAAATCTCCCCTCGCCTTTGGGATTAGGTTAATGGAAGGCTCTTCATATAACTCCCCCGTTTTCTCCACCTCCGTAGGAGGTACGGTCCGCCAAAGGCATTTGCCGAAGGCTACCTCTACTTCTAGATTTGACACGAAGTCTGGGAGCTAATCTAGGGTGGAACCAGGTTTTCTTATTGTTGTCTTTTATCCCCCTCCTCTTCCAAAAATCTTGCCATTTTCAGAGATCAAAGATGAGAGCCTGGCTAACCTGAGGCAAGCATACGCCCTTCCTGCTTCCATGGAGATACGGGCCTCTCAAAGTCTAAATGTGCATATAAAGTTCTTAGTGACGAGATTGTGGTGTACAAAGGCTATTTTGAGGCGGATTTCAAGGATAAGATTCATGGCTTGGAGATGAAGATGGAAAAATACTTCAACATATGCCCCTCTCAGCTGAACCCTCATAGCTAGAGTATTTTGACTGCGATTCAAGTGTTGAATGATATTTATGGTTTTAACATAGGGATCAAAGATGTGCTATGTTCCTATTACTTCTCTATTCTACCTACAAAGGATGATTTGTATTACCTACACAAGAGAAGTGATGATCTAATCATGGAGGAACAACCAAAGAATGAGAGGACATTCCTGAATTTTGAGAAAAAATGGACCCATGAGAGTCTCTTCATAAAAATATGTTTAGACCGGGGGTTTGTTGTTGCCTACTGCTCTTTCAGGGAGAGGCAGTTTTTGAACTTATTTGCCTTTTGCCTTTCTTTGTAGTTTTATTGGATAAATTCGTCCATCGACGCAAAATACAACACCTAAGGATGCGTCTGGTAAAAAAGATAACAAGACTGAGGATCTTCTTTCAAAAGTAGTTGGATATTAGGTGTAACGCATTTCAACTGTTGGGTTGGAATTTTCAGTATCTATCATTTAACTTGTATGCCCCAGATTTGTAGGGTCTTTCCAAACCAGGGGCTAAATATCCAGTTGCTTTGTCCCTAGTATTGTCGAAGACGCGTCGTAGGACCCATTCCCCTTGCTAGAAGGTTCTTGTCCTTAATTTTATGTTGTAGCTCTTGCTACTGATGTGTCAATATTTTAGTGGTTTTTACTACGGTTTTTACACGAGATTTATGGTTTTTAATATGTATTTGGATCGTTATGGCGCGAATTTGTGTTCTTTGTTGTTTTTATAGGAATCGAGCTTAAATGTACGAAAAGAATGCATTTTGGATGGATTTCAAGCATCAAAGGAAGTGTTCGTGAAAAGCTGGAAAATACCTAGAAATTTGGACTAGGATTGACCGATCCAAGTCTATGGATCAATCGATCCCTGTCACGAATTGCGGACCAATTTTACGAAAAACCATACCGAACTTATTTCGAACCGAATTGCTATCAAAAGACCTAAGCTCGTGTTTCCTGTTTCATTATGCAATTTTACAAAATTTTAGAGAGCATAGAGAGATTTGGTAACCTAGGGAGAAGAAGCATCTCAGTACTTCGATTTGAGAAGTTTTCAGAACCCTATTTACTCTTGTTTTTGCTTAATACAATCATGTCTCTCTTGAATATGATATGTGTTTTTGCAATTACCATGAGTGAGTAGTTTGTTCGTTGGGTTT
>OVAN01015928.1:0-10960 GCA_900406275.1 Anastatica hierochuntica
TTCAGATCTTAAAAGGAGTTCATTCACCTGATCTAAAGGCTTCTATCCTTCTTAAAACCATCGAAAATTCATCCATCTTTTCGCAGAAAATAAAAATCAGAACGCATCCTCTTGTTTCAGCGAGTTTATCATCCAAATTCGATTGAATCCTTATCAAAAGTGCATCAAGTGGTATCNGAAACTTGCATTGCAAGTACAACCTTAGTTGTTTTACTTAACGCAGGAAACTAAGCACTATTAAACCTCCACGAGACTAACATCATAATCTCTTGCAAGCAAATTGGTTTTTAGCTTCTCCATTTTCTCCTTCAAGTAAATCTTCAACTCATTACTTGAATCATCGAGTCCCTCTTCATTTACCATATCATGGTAAACTGTATTTGTCCTCTCACACCCAAAACCGAAATCCATCTTTTCAAATCCACCTGTTTGATCTGCTACATTAAGAAAAGATGTCTTTGCATAATGAGACTGAGATGATATCCTACCACTAGTATTAGCACTACTGATGTATTCTTCAAACAACTTATCACTATGTTGTTTTGCTTTGTTTATTGAGAGCTTAATTGAATCAAGCGATTATTGAATACAAATGTCTTTGTCTTTTAGTTTTTATGATCTTAAATAAATTAAGAGCTTATGCTTTGATTAATTGTTTCCCTTTTCATTTTGATGCACCAAATAACTAATTTCATCTATTGGTTTTGTTTTCTTTGTGGTTTCTCAGGTTGTAGTTCTTTCAAAATCAAAGAAGTGGAGAAATGAAAGCGCTTGCAAGCACAAATTTGGTTTCAATAGTTTGTCAAGGTTTAAGAAAACCGATAAAGAACTGATTGTTTTAGATTATAGATTGTGAACATGTAATATATTTTCTTCCTTAAATCAGAGATTGTGAACATGTATTTTAATTTCATATTTTCCAATTAAACATATTAATTTTTTTTAAAAATTTTCAGTGTAAACTATGATTATCTCTAATAATAAGAGTGAATTTGAATAGGAACCCAAAAAATTAGTTTTCTCGTTTCACCAAAAAAAACTAATAAAACTATTGCATCACTTTAAAATCGATGCGAATGGTGATGTTTAATGTCATTTATGATACTAAAATAAATGATACTAAAATGTAATTATAATTGATGCAAATAGTGATGTTTAATGTCAGTTATAAAAAGTTACTAAACTATAACTATAACATCATTTATAAAAGTGATACTAAATAAATTTAGCTTCACTGTATTTAATATCGCTTTTTAATGTGATGCTATAATTCAAACGTCGATTTAAAAGTGTCTCTATACTTTAAAAAAAAACTGATGTTAAGTAAAGTGATTTTTGTAATGAGTACATTTTCCATATAACTTCTCAAAGCAAAGTGATGTAAAGTTCATCTTATCCCTTGGATCCAATCCACTAGCAATGATAAGACGTTTATTAATCTCTGGTCCCTCTCAATACTTATCAAACTTAGCAAACATATGGTTTGCCCTGTTTTTTAATCTTCATCAGCAATGCCACTAAGTGAATTCATATTCGTTTCTAGAGTGCATGTCTCATTATAACACTTATAGGAGTTCAAAATATTACTTGATGAAACAACAAGAGTGGAATTGTAAAAAATCACCGAAAACTTTCTGAAATTACCCACTACTTTTGAATCTAATGTTGTTGGCAAAATTCGTGGCTTCTCATTTTCAAGTTCCTGAAACCAATCATTATAGAGTTTATCTTCAGCTTCAATTTTCTCAAAAGCTTGTATGAATGAAAGAGCTCTATTTAGCATTTGGAAAGTCGAATTTCACCTAGTTATAACATCGAAAGGTAGACTACCCCTGCTCATGCTCCTTCCTGTTTCAACCCTTTATTCAAATAGCTTCACTCTTTCTCTTGAAGCCCTAACACATGTAGCACAATTTTCGATAGCTTTGACATTTTTATCGACTTCCTTCAATCCATCTCTAACTATCAGATTGAGGATGTGAACACAACAACTAATGTGCATGAACTCGCCACCGAGCACCAACTTACTGCTTGAAATGATTTATGAACTAAACTAAGAGCATTAGTATTTGTAGTTACATTATCAACATTGATATTGAAAACCTTAGTTATACCCCAATTTACTAAACAATCTAGAAGAACTCTTGAAATAGTTGAACTGTTGTAGTCAGATAGATTCTTAAAACCTATGATGAACTTTCTCAATTGCCAACTTGCATATATATAATGAGTTATGGTGACCACATAGCTTGCTACTATTGATGAAGAAACCCAATTATATGTGGTTAATGAGTCTCTATGCTTAGCTATCACATCCTTTAGAGCCATTTTTTTCCTACAATACATCTAAACAATGTCTCTCGTAGCTATTCTATGAGAATGAGACTTCAAAAGTTTAAGCTTTCGGCAGAAATGTTTCCAAGCTAAACAACCTATTAAAGCAAGTGGTAATTCTAGTGAGATTAACAATTTATAAAAGGCCTCTATAAAAACAACTTCTGAAACTTTCACTAATTTTATATTACCCTCACTACCATCAGGGGTATAATAAGTTGAGTCTTAAAATCATTCCAAACTTTGTGATGCCTACAACTATTAAGATGTGTCTTAAGATTTGAGGTGCCAGATGATGTAGCACAACTCATTAACTTTCCGGAGTAGTGGCATTTGCACTTGTCTCTGCTCCCTACGGTTCTGGTGAAATGATCCTAGTCACGTGACCACTTTTTTTTTTTAACTTTCTTCTTATGTTTTGCTGGTCGTGAGGTTTCTTTAGACCTCGAATTAATTTTCCTTTTATTTCATATTTCAGTATTGACATCGGTTCGAGTTTACTCAACGTTAATTTCATTTCCATCCTTTTCGTTGTGTGTTGGAAATATAGAAGAATCCATATGCAAAAAATGAAATAAAATAGTCAGATGAAACTTCGAAGAACAACGAAAGAATTGGGGAGAAATTGAAGGAAAAAAAATCAAAGAGAACGAATTGAATGAAAAGTTGATGATGAACTGTAGGTGAAGAATAAACATAATGAATTCAATTGAAATTATGGGAATCATAGGATAGTGATATAACCTGAGTTAATGGCGAGTTGAAACGAATAGAAGAGGGAGGGTAATCTAGTTTGTTGTTTGAAGAAAAGTTTTGCGTATAAAGAAATGGAAACCGGAGAGTTTAAAAATTTGGGTTTGTCTTTTGGGGGAAAATAGGAATAACCAATTAAGAGTATTGAGATAATGTGTCAGTGTTTGATTACTTCGGGTACTAGTTAGGATATTAGGTAATAATCCAACTGAACCGATTTCCATTCGGATACTGATATGGGAACCATTCAGGTAACTGATTGGAGTTAGAACCAGATCGAATCGACTGTTTTGGATAGGTCTCAATTCGGTTTTTTGGTTCCGATTTTTAGGCCTAGCCTTAATTTAATAATTTGACATTAGTTACAAAATTTGTTTGGCAAGTAAATTAAAATGGTTTATGGTTTATTGCCTATTTTTTGATGTATAAAATAAAGAAAAGAAAATCAAATTGCTTCAACCTACCAAATTGACACAAAAGCAAATTTCATAATGTGTCATAGAGGGGTTGTTTCCTATGAATTAGACAAGCTGCACCACCGACAGTGTTAGTGGGGTTGTTTCTTATGAATTAGACAAGCTGCACCACAGACAATGCAAGTCTCGATACCCTTACAATTTTACAACACTGATTTTGTTTTCACAAAGTTACCAAATTTGTTTTCATATATACAATAACTTTATTTCCGTAGATAATAACTAAGAGACTTAGATTTCTAAGCTTTATCTTTTCTTCGTCAGTGTCCGGACTTAGTTTGATTTTGATGGTCTTGTATATACATCTCAGCTAAGGCAGCAAACAGTGCTGAACCTATGGGAAGAACATTCTCGTCAAGGAAGAAATAAGGCGAATGAACCGAATGCACAGAACCGATTACTTCATTTTTTGTACCGATTCCTAAATAGTAACCGGGTATTCTTTGTTGATAGAAGGCAAAATCCTCGCCTGCCATTACCTTTTGTCCCGGTTTCACCTTCTCGGGTCCAACCAAGAGTTTCAAAACCTTTTCAGCGTGCTCGTGTAGCTTGTGATCGTTCATAGTTGCTGGGTACCTAGGATGAGATTCTTCATGTGTGTCTATATCCGCTTTGCATCTATGGACTTCAGCTTGTCCTTCAACCACCTGTCAGCAACAATCGGGTTTGGTCTGTCTTGGAAACCGAACTGAAGATATATAATATTTACAAGAGTAGAGTAAAAGGCTGAATTTGATCATCAGGGAAATTATTAAGATCCATTAGTTTTGGATACAAAATTTAGATTTCTTCTCTGCCTCGGATATTATTCAAAGGTTTTTTGAAACCGCAGAACACCTACCTCTTTCAACCTGTACACCAACCAGTTCAAGCCATCGGTCGTAAGACTCCTCAAAGTTCCCCCAAATTCTACATAAGGCGGAATCACATGGTACTCAGAAGCGCCACTTTTCATAAATGTAACAGACAGCACCTTAAAAAAAAAAACAGGAACGTTAAGCATAAACGACATTAGAGTTATTAATTGGGAAAGTAAACAACATACGTAGCTTAAGAAGGGATCTGCTTCTCTAGAGACAATATGCTGCAATGCTAAGATGGTAGATGATGCAGCCAGCACTGGATCAAAACAAGAACAAGCCTCCGAAGAGGAAGGTGATAATGTTCCAGCCATTCTAACGCTGAACCTGCTTACAGCTGCCATAGAAGGACCCGAGATTGTTGATATTTCTCCTGTAGGTAAGTCCGTTTGAACATGCATCCCAAATATTGCTTCAGATTCACCCAACGCACCCTCTTTTATCATGCGAAAAGCACCGGCACCACCTTCTTCTGCTGGTTGGAAAAGAAGTCTCACTGTTCCCTTTAAGATAAGCAAAAATAATTATTCATCCACAAAAAGATCAAACCCTTTTCTATAACCCAGTAAAACATAGTTACAGCTGCAGCCTTCTCCAAAATTAATTCAATTACTAGTATTTTTCAAAAAGTGAGGAATAAAGCCAACGCAGAATTCATACTTTGTAATTTTCACACTACAAACTGTACAAAACTTATCCTTTTGTTGCGAACAACAAACCGATCCTACTACGTTTGGGTTTGCTTAGCTAATTCCACATTCACAACACATTTACTAGAAAAGAAAACAAAAAAAAGTTTACATTGAGCATATGTCGGTCTTTGCTAAGCTAAAATTAAAATCCAAAGGTTCACAACATATTTTCTTCAACTAAACCAGAGAAAAGATTACATTGAGCATATGTTTGCGTTTGGCAAGCAATTTGGCAGCTCCAAGGAGCATAGTGGTGTGAGAATCATGCCCACAAGCATGCATCTTTCCGTCGATTTTGCTCTTTTGATCCCACTCAACTAGTTCCTACGAAAATTTTCTCGACACCAATTTGATTAGTACATAAATTTGAGAAATTAAAAAGACAACTAGAGAGAGAGAGAGACCGAGCTTTACTTGCAGGGGAAGAGCGTCCATGTCGGCCCGGAGAGCAACAACCGGAGGTGAACCCGACCCGATTTGGGCCACGATTCCGGTTTTGGCGACGGGGTAAGAGTAGGAAACCCCTAATCCATCAAGCTCACAACGAATCAAGGCACTTGTCTCGTGTAACTCGTAAAGCAGTTCTGGGTTTTCATGGATCTGTCTTCTCACGGAGATCAACCAGTCTTTATCACCTAGAGCTTCGTTTAGCAAATGCCGTGGATACATTCGATCTCCATGAACGGAAGCAACAAGTAGGAACAGCAGAAGAAGAGGCGTGGATCCTGAAATCGAGCAATCAGCCATCACAAAATTTGGGGTCAACGGAACCCTTATAGATCTGGAGAAAGCAAGAGTCAGACCAAAAGGAGATTTACCCCCAACTAAAACCTTAAAGAGAGTTTTGCATGAAAGGGACTTTTCATCACCAAAAAAGATATTTTCTAGATACAAAATACTTTTCATTGTTTTCTGAGAAAAAAAATCCACTAATATATCCAACGGTTATAAACAATATTTGTGGACGAAAATTTTGCGTGGACAAATTCATATGGAAGTGTTTATTTGAATTTATCTAAATGGATTATAATTTTCAGACCAAATAAAAAAAATTTACCTTATTTAAAATTTATTATGTTGGACTATTTGATAATTAAATAATGAATCTTTAAAAGAATATGATGATAATCGAATATTTATTATAACCTTTTTGTAATTTTACATAATAATCAAATTTTAAACAACCATTATTACCATTTTACATAATAATTTATTTATAAATTTATATTTTATTTGTTTTTAATTATGAATACATCCATATAAACACGTCTACAAAATTCATTAAAAAATGCATAACGTTTTGAGTGAGTCTTTTACATATACATTTGTACATGTGGATTGTAGTGATTAGGGTCAGTTATAAACATGTATACGTTAATAATTATATAATAAAACATTAATAATATATGATATATTGAGTATATTATAATTTATTTTAGTTTTAGATAACAATCCAATTTTAAACTATCGGTAATATCATTTTATATAGTGATTTATTTAAAATTTTAGGTTTTGTGTTTTTAACTATAAACACATCTACATGAACACATTCATATGAATATGTCCATGAAACTTATAAGAAAATGCATAAGATTTTGTATAAATCTTTCACATCTTTCCAATCCTCTTTGTCTCTCTCCCAGTTTATAGAAATAATCGTAATTCATTCCCATAAGATCAATTTCTGATGGATTTGTTCAGCTTTTCCTTTTATTAAATCAAGTTAATTCTTATATGGAGTTTAAAAGCTAAAATTTAAAAACAAATGTGTAGAAAAATTGCATGGAAAAATTATTAACTTAATCGATATATAAAAGAAAAGGTAAAAGAAAAAAACTGAAAAAGAGTCGAGAGAAGAGAGTGAAAAGACAAGAGATGATAAATAGAAAAAAGAAAAAATAATATTTAAATTTTTTTTGTGACAAGAGTATTATTGTAATATAAAATCAAAAAAGTGTCCTTAATCCAAAAAGTACCCTATTGTGAAATGCTAAAGTTAAAAAGTGTCTCCATTTGTAAATATTTCAACCTTAAATCTAGCTTTGTGATTGCAAGGTGTTAAAAGCAGAATATTTATATTAATAGATGTATCTGCCTTATGGATCAAACCAAATATAGTTCAAATTACGAGGGCAAAAAAATTAATCAGATACCTGAAGAATTGGGTTGTCGTGTCATATGTGTCCTTAGTTGTAGAAGAACTTTTTTTTCAACGAAACCCATTATTTAAACGTTTGATAGATGACTTCCCGATAGGGGAGGCCGAGAAAGGACTATGTTGCTTATATGGGAAAAAGAGTTACCGCTCAACCTAGCCTTTTTTGCAAGGGAGTCAGCTTGGGTATTCTGAGTGCGAAGAATATGAAAAACATTAAATAATGGAAAATTAACTTGAAGAGCTTTGAAATCCTCCAATTCCGCAGCGAAAGTCGACCAATCTGCCGGGTTGGCTATCATAACAATAAGTTGTGTGCAGTCCGTTGCAAAGGAAATATTCGTCAGGGACACAGAGGCTAAACACTCCATTGCCCAAATAAGTGCATCTAACTCAGCATGGAGAGGTGTTAGGTTAGTTCGTGCCCCCACGAGAACCAAACTGTCGTAGGGAATCACCTCATAGATCGCCCATCCATAGCCGCTAAAAGGTGCCGACATACACCAAGAACCGTCAACTTTGCAAACCAAATCTGAGTGAGGTCCAATATTAGTGGAGATTGTATTCTCATTGTCCCTTGAATCCTCTTCAGATTGATTTTCTTGGGCCCACAATTCCACTTCTTGAGTTGCATGAGCAACTATATCTTGTGCTGATTCCCGTACGTTCTCAAAAACAACTCGATTTATGGCCTTCCATATAAACCACAAGATCCAAGGTAAGGCATGCATAGTCTCCTCACTGGTTCCACTAAACTTCGCATCCTTAAAGAGGTATTCGAAATTGCTAAATAATGAAGGACCACGGAAAATCGTTGGGGCCGAGGGGATTAGGGCCAGGGCCCAGGCGTGACAAGCAGAAGGGCATTCAAAGAGTAAATGATTTATCGTCTCTTCCTCCGCTCCATAAATGGGACATTGTTTTTCTATACCTATGTGTCGATACGCCAATCTTTGGCATGTAGCCAAACATCCAGCTATACTTTGCCACACAAAATTTTTTAGCTGTCGTGTAGTTTTAGCCTTCCAAGCTTGTGCCGCAAAGGTTGACACCGATGGTCCCTGAATAAGGTGGTCACAAACAGGACGAGAGAGTTCTCTCGCGGCCCAATATCCAGAACGAACGGTATAGTTACCGTATGAGGTATGTATCCAACTATACCCATCCCTCGTAAAATTTTTCATAGAACAAATCCCAAGGATACGGGAAATGTCTTCATGAGAGAAATGCTCTTGAAGCTTATCATCCTTCCATTTTTTTCGTCTCAGAATTAATTAGAGCATTGACATATAACTGGGGGTGGAATAAAGCCAACGCAGAATTCATACTTTGTAATTTTCACACTATAAACTGTACAAAACTTATCCTTTTGTTGCGAACAAGAAACCGATCCTACTACGTTTGGGTTTGCTTAGCTAATTCCACATTCACAACACATTTACTAGAAAAGAAAACAAAAAAAAGTTTACATTGAGCATATGTCGGTCTTTGCTAAGCTATAATTAAAATCCACAGGTTCACAACATATTTTCTTCAACTAAGCCAGAGAAAAGATTACATTGAGCATATGTTTGCGTTTGGCAAGCAATTTGGCAGCTCCAAGGAGCATAGTGGTGTGAGAATCATGCCCACAAGCATGCATCTTTCCGTCGATTTTGCTCTTTTGATCCCACTCAACTAGTTCCTACGAAAATTTTCTCAACACCAATTTGATTATTACATAAATTTGAGAAATCAAAAAGACAATGATACGTGCACAAGGCAAGAAGAAGCTGCAAAAGGAATGGGATAAAAAGCAGAGCATGGATGATTGAGTCAAACAAGTTGTTGACTAAAGTCTAAACGAAGACTTCGGAGTAATTAGAGGCTTTGAAGCTCTCCTAAACCTACTATAAATAAGCAGTTCTTATGCATTTTTTTCTTCATGCTTAATGTTGTGATGTTTTCTCTTTGGTGATGTGCCAAAGGATGATCAATGTTGATCATCTTTGCTAAAGGAATGTCTAGATCCTTGAGTATGTCAAACTTGGGTTTCTAGAGCCTTTAGATCATTAAATCGTAATCGTTATCTTTATTAATACAAATCGTCTTTACATATCTACACTTGTTGGCTTGTTTGGAGAGTGAGCCGAGAGTTTGGAGCTTCAAACTCTAACAATTTGTGCGTCGTGACGTGATCGAGCTTAGAGATGGGTTTTATTGATGATTTTGTGCGATAAAAATTGGTGGAATTGATGGATCAGTGTCAGCGGCAAACATGGAGGTTGAGCAGAGCTTCTCCTCGTTAGACCAGGGACTAGAATTAGACGTGAAGTGCTCTTTGGTTACTGATCATGAACTGCTAGAGATTGTTGTGGGGATTGAAGATCCAACGATTCATGTGTTCACCGGTACGAACTTGCGTCCATGGCTAGATTGGGTGGAGGGCTACTTTCTTCGTGAGAAGTACACTGATACAAAAAAATTGAATTTTGCGAACTGTTTATCGAAAACGAAGTGAGAGAGTGGGTTCGACATTGAAAATCGCTGGGGCTTTTCCATAGTTGGGAATCAACCAAGATTATGTTG
Source organism: Anastatica hierochuntica (assembly GCA_900406275.1). Classification (NCBI taxonomy): domain Eukaryota; kingdom Viridiplantae; phylum Streptophyta; class Magnoliopsida; order Brassicales; family Brassicaceae; genus Anastatica; species Anastatica hierochuntica. The sequence continues at coordinate 9,839 of OVAN01015928.1, forward strand.
TTGCATCGGTTTGGTGATGATAAGGATCCAGAGAAGTTAATGTTGATAGAGCGAAGCAGACATTTCCTTGAGCGTTGCAGAGCACATAAAGATGCAAAGAAACTTCAGGTGCTAGAATCAGTGAAGGGCCATAAATCGATTTCGCTGGAAACAAAAGCTAGTATGGAGATGGAGTTGAGAAACGGTGTCGCAGCGATGCACAAGTCAGAATCCGTTCATGCCGATGAACGAATTAACAAGGAATCATTGACCGAAGAAGCCGAAGTGATTGATACATCGAAGGAACAAAAGGTGATGCAGGCACACATCTCAAAATCAATTGCTCCATTGGTGTTATTGGTTTCGATTCAAGGGACAGAATCTCATGAGCTAACCGACTCACATAGGGAGATTAACTGTTTTCACCAGATTTCAATTCTTTACCTTACAGTTCATGTGAAAGAAGTGACTCACTTGTTTGATGCACACCAAGTGTTCGCTACATTGCCTGTACGAGTTAAGTGTACAAGAAAACAAAAGGAGTATCGTAAGGCTCGAAGATTTAAGTTCAAAGATAAGTGGAATATATTTGTGATTGAAGTTTTGGACGAGTTAGGAGAAGCTGGAGTAAGAATTAATTCCAAAAAAAAACTACAACCGGACTTTCGATTTGGGAACAAAACGACAAGGAAGAAAAATGCACAAAGGGCGAACTGGATTCTTACAGGAACTAATGCAAGTCGTGTTGAAGTTAATGATGCAGTATTAGTTACACAATCTACACATCAAGTTGAAAGGGAACATGCATATGCAAAGTTTGCTGCTCCACAAGAACATGAGGCTATTGAGAAGACCCTACTCTTGTTGGCATAAATTCGTGAGAAACAACTACAAGTGGTTAAGGTGTTTGTGATCTGCATCTGTGGCTCACGTCAACAAATCTGGTGGAGTTTTTTTATATGGGTTTACATGAGATCTAATGATGCTTACGGAGTGTGTCTCCTAGTGTTTCATCAGCAAGTGCAAATAAGAAAAAGAAAGACAAAGTGGTCAAAATATTGGAGATTCAAGACCACAAAAAGGGAAGAGACTAACTGTGGGAACCGAAATTCTCACTGTCAATGTTATGTGGTTCACGAACTC
>OVAN01015929.1:0-10957 GCA_900406275.1 Anastatica hierochuntica
ATGAAGCTGATCAGAATATTATGGCTTAAACAGTGGCTGATCGAATGAATCAAGTAAAACTTCTTGAAGTTGCGGAATATCTTCAAGACTTTCTAAGTTACACACTTGATAAGAGTGTAATGATGGATTGTTAGAAACTTCTAAGAGGTGTGAAATCACTCTCAGACTTTCAGAATTGTACTTGTAATGCAAGGACAAAATCCGAATACACTAAATAAGCTTTTGATCAAAACAGATTTCAGAAAGAAAGTTTTAGAATAAGAAATTGTTTGATAAGTTTTCTACAAGAAGAACCAAGAAAATATAAAGAAAAAGAGAGAGAGAGAGAGTGAGTTGCATGAGAAATAAAGGCTTGTACATGCACAAAGCCTAGGAAATCAAAACAGACATTAAATACTAAGTTTGAACATAAAAATGGCTCCTCTCCTTCTGATTTTCGTCACCCCCTTTGAGCATATAATAGATCACTCATTTTGGGCTTGAATTTCATCAAGAGGTCTTTTATTTAAGTGTTATGGCCTTACCTCATTAAAAACCTTACTTGGAAAACCCATTGGGACAAAACCAAGTGAAGGGAAAAAGAGTGTAAGTCACAACACCTCTCTTGATGACTTGCTCAAGTAGCTTGAATCACAACCAGAGTAGTTGGATAAGCATACTCAAGACTGCCCTGGATAGTGTATAAGAGTTGTTGTAAAGCTTGGTTGAATCTTGTAGCCTTGGAACGAGTCATTGGACCAAGAGGCACATTTAAGTCTTTGTCTTCTACTTCCTCAGCTTTAAGCTGTTCCTTTTCTCCTTCTTTAACTCTATTAAGCTCTGGTTCAAGCTGCTGCTCCATCTTCTTAGCTTCTTTAGTTCCTTTGCTGGTCATGATCACATCACCGGACCTCCAATCCGTAATTTCTTAGACCACGATAAGTCAATATTGCATTTAACCTCTCCTTGAAGTGGTCTCTGCCATTTCAAAAGAAACATGGGAGTATCTTCATCATCCTCTTGTTGTTGACCTTCCTTTGTTTTTCTTTGAGCTGCTAGCCAAAGCAGCATGTCTGTCTACTATATGGTTGGCGCGGGCTCCCATCAACGATCCAAAGATCTTGCCATAATCTCATATCCAACCCATTATCTATCACTCTCTTCAACCCTTTAACCAATAACTCTCTACCAAATAACATACTTCTCCACACATACGATGCTCTCTTCCCACTCGCAGCAGATAGCACACTACTTTGAGGATAATAACGACTTCTAAAAACCCGAGCAAATAAGGATTGTGGTTCATGTAACTGTCTCCAAACTTGTTTAGCTAAGAGTGCTTGATTAAAACAAATCAAGTCTCTAAATCCCATTCCGCCAAGATGTTTCGGCAATGTCATCGTTTCCCATCCAACCCAATGAATCTTATTTTGAGACGATAATAATTTTTAAAAAAGTATTATTTTAAAATTTTAGTTTGAGACAATAAAAAATTCTTAATTTATTGAAATCTAACTAATTAAAAGGAACTAGTATTCTTAGACTATACACCTAACTTTTTCAAACTACTTCCACAAACTTTCCTCCTACCAATTACTGATTAACGAAATAATTACGTCGAGGAAAAAAGAGTTACAACAAAAGAATTTTAATAATTCCAAATGCTCAAAATTCTCCGAAAAATAAAAAACTGCAAATGGCTACACTATCTGATGAGATCTGGGCTGAGAGACTTGAAGAGGATGCATTTCTAGTAACATAGGGACCAATGACGCGTGCAAGGACCAAAAGGCTTAAAGAGGCATCAATTGGAGTCATTAAAATGATCGAACAAGCAAATGTACCAAGTGATCGATCGATCACCTACATGGATCAATCGATCACCCTTTTGAAGCTCAGACCTACCGATCCACCAAGATGATTGATCGATCACAATAATCACGGCATGTATCGATTCAATCACTTCACTTTTCCAGGATTTCAAGTTTTTTCCATTCTTTCAGATTTTCCTTTTGTTTTCATATTTCTTTTTAGTTTACGGTTATTTCTTTTAATATAAATACCTTGTCAAACTCATTAGGGTTTTCATCCTGATATTAAATAAATACAGAGCTTTTTGCTTAGAATTGATTCTCTTGAGTTCATAGAGAACTTTGGCTAAAGCTTTGATATCTTAGCCTAATCCGGTAGTATCAAGTGTTAATCCATAAACATTTGTGTCACCATTCGCTTTAATTCTTGAATTCATCAATATTTTCAAGATTCTCCAACAGTTTAGGATTCCATAAATCCTTTATCACAGAGCTCCATCACCTGAAGCTCTTTAAGGAGTATCCAAGACCACCAATTTCAGAGAAAAGATCCAAAATCATATCAAGTGGTATCAGAGCTGAGCTGGATTTGGTATTATCTTTTCATAATCTTGTTCATCTTCTATCAAATTTTCATCATCTTTATGCAATTTTCCTTTAGATTTTTTTTCGTTTCAGCTTTTCTGTCAACCGAAACCCTAGTTTTCTTTTTTATTTTGGTTTCAAAAAAACTAACAGAAAAGTCAAAAAAAATTCAAAAAAAGAGAGGAGAAATCCAATTGTTTTCTTAAATTTTTTTCTTCTTTTAATTTTTTCTAGTTTTGCTACCTGGAGATACACTTTGGTGCTTCGCTTTAGGTTGGGATTAACTGCTATTTGGCTATTATTTCGATAAGAACACTGTAAGAATCATTCAGTGAGGATCTTGAGAGCGTTTGAATGATAAACAATTGAGACATAAACACTTGAGAGAAACACTTGGTGGGCTTTTATTAATAATTGTTTGCTGAGTTTTGCAGGGAAGACATGTCCAAAACTAAGGATGAAGAGAACATACCGCAACCATCTATTCCAAATCTCCAGATGCAAGCATTGACTAGGGAGGTGCGAAAAATAATGCGGACTGAGATGGAGAGTATACATGAGAGGATTGATCAAGTCCATGATCAAGTCCAAGAAGTGGCTGCCTCTGTAGGAGAAGTGGCGCAACATAGGACACCAAACCAGCGCAGACAAGGTCCGTCTTATCGCATTGGGGGACAGAATGTCTACGATGAAGGTGTGGGAGATGACGAGAGTCAAGATGAACATGATCCACCGCGAAACCCACAAAGACTAAGGAAAAATGATTCTATTGGTGGCCAGATGAAGATGAAGATACCATCCTTTCAAGGGAAGAGTGATCCAAATGCCTACCTGGAGTGGGAGAAGAAGGTAGAGGCGATTTTCGCGTGCCAAAATTTCACTGAAGCTAAGAAGGTATGTGTAACTGCTACTAAGTTTATGGATTATGCTATTAACTGGTGGGATCAATGTATAACTGTAAGGAGACGTGACGGAGAGCCTCCCATTAATACGTGGGCTGAGATGAAGAGGATCATAGGATGAGATTTGTGTCAAGTCATTGCCACAGAGAATTGCATCGTAAGTTAATGAGACTTTCACAAGGAAGTAGAAGTGTGGATGAATACTTCCAGGAGATGGAGTCTTTGATAATTAAAGCACATTTGGCAGAGGATCGAATAGCTAATATGGCAAGGTTCATTGGGGATTAAACCGGGAGATACAAGATAAGGTGGAATTAGAGCACTATGTGGAAATGGATGGATCTTCTGCATAAGCCCAACCTAATCGAGAAGTAGATCAAGCGCAGAAGTTCGCTGATATCAACTTATGGGTTTTCTTTTAAGCCATCTTACTACAAGGACAACATGCCAGACTATTCAAAACCTCGTTACGATGAGAAGTCCAAGGAGGAAAGCAAGCCCACTAGTTCAGGGTAAGGCTCCAAAGGCAAGGCTGTTACATAGGGATAAAGTAGTGCCAATAGAAATAGAGACATCCAGTGCATTATATGTTAAGGAAGAGGGCATTACGCTAATGAATGTCTAAATAAGAGATCCATGATGTTGTTGAACAATGGCGACGTGGAAACTGATGAAGAAGAAGTGTTGGAATCCAAAATTGAGATTGAAGAAGAAGCCATCAGAGGCGAGTTACTGGTGACGAGGAGGAGCCTCAGTGCACATGCTCGTTAGGGTTTTCAGAAGCAGCAAGAGAACCTATTCTATACTCGTTGCAAAGTCCAGGATAAGGTTTGCAGTCTCATTACAGATGGAGGTAGTTGAACTAATGTTTCTAGCTCTACAATGGTGCGTAAGCTTGGGTTGGCAACAGAAAAACATCATAATCCTTACAGACTTCAATGGCTGAATAAACGAGGTGACATGAGGGTGGCAAAGCAGGTTATTTTTCCATTGATAATTGGAAGTTACCAAGATGAAGTCCTCTGAGATGTATTACCTATGAGCTGGGAAGACGATGGCAGTTTGATAAGAAGGCGGTCCATGATGGTATACATATCGCCATACCTTCCAGCACAATGTGAGGAAGATCACACTCATTCCCATGATGCCACAGGAGATACATGCTGATCAGATGTAGCTTAAACAACAAGGAAAGAAACTAATTGTGAGTGACCCCCCTAAAAACTAATCACCAAATAAATGAGAGTCTAAGAGAAACCAAGAAAAAGGACTGTGAGAGTAAACCCGTGAGATCTTCTAATTTCTTTGAGAGCTATGGTAACCTCCGGAAGGCGTTGTTTACACAACAACCTTTTCTTTTACTTGTTTACAAGGAAACTCTTATGAGTTTAGCTAATCTGGCACCAGATCTTTCGAGTAGAATTTCTGGTCTTTTGTAGAAATTAGAAGACGTTTTTCCAGAAGAAAATCCAGAGGGGCTGCCGCCCATTAGAAGGATCGAACATCATATTGATTTTGTCCTTGGAGCTTCACTTCCAAACTATCCTGCATACAAAACAAATCTGGTGGAAACCAAGAAATTCAGAAGCAAGTTGGCGAGCTTTTGGAGAAGCAATACATCATGGAGAGCTTGAGTCCATGTGTTGTACCTGTATTGTTAGTACCTAAAAAGGATGGTACTTAGAGAATATGCATAGATTGCAGAGCCATCAACAACATTACGGGAGTACATGTTGATGAAGAGAAGGTTAAGGCAATTCGAGATTGGCTTACTCCATCGACCATTGGGGAAGTGCAAAGCTTTCATAGTTTGTTGGGATTTTATAGGATATTTGTGAAAGACTTCACCATCATTGCAGTCCCACTCACAGAGGTGATAAAAAAAACCCGTTTGGTTTACATGGGGATCAACGCAGGAAGAATCCTTTCAGACACTTAAAGGGAAGTTGACTAACGCACACTTACTTATGCTTCCTGATTTTTCAAAGACCTTAGAAATTGAATATGATGTGCCTGGTGTAGGTATTGGAGCAATGTTGATATAAGAACACAAACTCATCGCCTACTTTAGTGAGAAGCTGGGAGGAGCTACTCTGAACTACCCGACATATGGAAAGGATCTTTATGCATTGGTTCGGAAACTTCAAAAATGGCAGCATTACTTGTGGCCAGAGGAGTTTGTGATCTGCACAAATCATGAATCATTATAGCATCTCAAAGGACAAAAAAGTTGAACAAGAGACATGCTCGATGGGTTAAATTCATCGAGACCTTTCTTATATCATTCGCTACAAACAAGGTAAGGAGAATGCGGTAGCTGATGCCCTTTCGCGCATGTATGTTCTTCTTTCTACTCTTGAGACTAAGATGCTAGGATTTGACTAAATAAAGACTTATTATGAGAGTGATCCTGATTTTCAAGAAATATATAAGTCTTGTGATCAAGTTTCTATGAACATGCATTATAAGCTTGATGAATTCATGTTCCATGAGAACAAGTTGTGTGTTCCTAATTTTTCATTGTGATAATTGTTTGTCAGGGAAGCTCATGGAGGAGGTTTAATGGGATACTTTTGCATTTCCAAGACGTTGAGTGCATTGCAGGAACATTTTTACTGGCCACGAATGAGGTGAGATGTGGAGAGGATCTGTAGCAGGTGTGTCATGTGCAAGAAGGCCAAAACCAAGGCTCAACCGCACGATTTATATACTCCTTTACCTATTCCTATTGAACCTTGGGTAGATGTATCTATGGACTTTTTTTAGGATTGCGTGGAACTAGGAACAAAAGAGACTCTATCTTTGTGGTAGTTGATAGGTTTTCTAAGATGGCAGATTTCATTCTGTATCATAAAACTGATGATGCTACCATCGTTGCTGATTTGTACTTTAGAGAGATTGTTAGGTTGCATGGAATGCCTAGATCAATAGTCTCAGACAGGGATACTAAGTTCCTTAGTCACTTTGGGAAAACTTTGTGTGCTAAGTTGGGAACCAATATGATGTTTTCCCTTATTTTTCATCCTCAAACGGATGTACAAGATGAGGTTGTGAACAATACATTTTCAACTCTATTGCGTGATTTGATTAAAAAGAACATTAAGACTTGGGAGGATTGTTGTCGCATGTTGAGTTTGCATATAATTATTTTGTCCATTATGCATCCAAGTTTTTGCCATTTCAGCTTGTGTATGGGTCTAATCCGTTATTAGCATTGGATTTAATTCCTTTACCTTTCAGTGAGCAAGCTAATTTAGATGGACAACAAAGAGCTGAGTTAGTGAAGCAGATGCATGAGCAAGCACGGAGTAACATTCAAGCTAAGACGGAGCAATACCAGTAACATGCTTACAAGGGCCGAAAGGAAGTTATCTTCGAACCCAGAGACTTGGCCTGGATTCACCTAAGGAAGGAACGGTTTCCAGATGAGCGGAAGTCAAAGCTACTACCAAATATAGATGGTCTTTTTGAAGTGTTGCAACGGATCAACAATAACACCTACAAGCTTGACCTTCAAGGTAAGTATAATGTCAATTCCACATTCAATGTTGCTGACTTGGTTCCTTTTATTGCAGATGAGCTGGATTTGAGGACAAATCCTTGTCAAGAGGGGGAGGATGATGAGATCTAGGTTGAGAGACTTGAAGAGGATGCATTGCTAGGACCAGAGAGACCATGACGCGTGCAAGGATCAAAAGACTTAAGGAAGCATCAATTGGAGTCATAAAAACGATCGAACAAGCAAATCAACCAAGTGATCGAGCGATCACCTACATGGATCAATCGATTACCCTGACCCGATTGATCGATCACTTCACTTTTTCAGGATTTCGTGTTTTTTCCATTATTTCAGATTTTACTTTTATTTTCATATTTCCTTTTAGTTTAGGGTTATTTCTTTTGTTGTAATTACGTTGTCAAACTCATTAGGGTTTTCATCCAGAAATTTAATAAACACATAACTTTTTGCTTAGAATTGATTCTCTTGAGTTCATAAGGAACTTTGGCTAAATGTTTGATATCTTAGCCTAATGCGGTAGTATCAAGTGTTAATCCATAATCACTTATGTCATCATTCGCTTTGATTCTTGAATTCATCAGTGTCTTTAAGATTCTCCAACAGTTTAGGATTTCACAAATCCTTTATCGAGGAGATCACGAGTTTGAAGCTAGAAATCTCCATCACCTGAAGCTCTTTCTGGAGTATTCAACACCACCAATTCTAGAGAAAAGATCGAGAATCATATCACTAATAAAAGACTTACGACTTGAGATGGATCTCATCTCACTTTTCCGGTTTTCTCAGACTCGTTTAATGAATTCTACTTGCAATCGATTAATGAACATGCCATTCTGTAATTTTCCATCAGATCTTCGCGTCATTAATCTCGAATTGCCACTGGATTGTCGTTGTCATACGATGGATTTTTTCTTCCTCACGGTGATGTTCCCCTTATACAATTTTCCTTCTCGATGTATGCTTACAAACCACCATAATTTTTATATTGTGAGTTTTTGAATGATTTATAAAACTTTGGTTAGTGCTCATATACAAAAAACGTTTATAAATAATGATGTACTATTAATTTATAAAAAGTATTATAAATTAGGTTTTGGATTAGTGCAATGATGGATTATTGGTGGAACTCAGAGGAAGGCGAAAACAAAATCCGCTAGGTTGGAGCAGATCGAATGATGTTACCAAAAGACTTGAGTGGCATTGGTTTCAGGGATTTGATTTGTTTCAATCAAGCTCTGTTAGCAAAACAAGTTTGGAGGCTAGTTTATGATTCAAGAGGCCTGTTTGCTCAGCTCTTTAAAAGTCGTTACTATCCAACCGGAGATGTTCTCACTGCGGGTATGAGTAAGAGACCATCTTACACATGGAGGAGCTTACTTTTTGGTCGAGAATTGTTGGAACAGGGATTGAGAAGAGTCATTGGAAATGGTAATGATACTCGATTGTGGAAGGACAAATGGATTTTTGAAAGAGTCCCTAGAAGACCTCTTAATGGCATCTTCACGACCAACTGGTCCGAGAAAGTGAATGTGTTGATTGATCATGCTGCAAGAGATTGGAACTGGCGAAGTTAAATGAATTATTGATGCTGAGGGATATTGAACTCATTAGGAGATCAAAACCAGTTACAATAAAAACAGATTCTTACTGTTGGAATTATACTAAAACTTGTCTCTACACTGTAAAGAGTGGTTATGATCTCAGTTTCAAGCTGAAACACAACAAACTGTTGAGAGAAGTGGAGGCAAAACCATCACTGAATGATCTATATGCTCAATGCTGGGAAATCACAGCACCTCCAAAATTAAAACATTTTCTGTGGAGACTTCTTAAGGGTGCTCTCGCGGTTTCTGAAAATCTGAAGAAAAGAGGTTTGCATATTCAAGGAGGATGTGTTCTCTGTGATGAAGACAAGGAGACTTCGAATCACATCCTGTTCTTATGCCCTATGGCACGACAAACATGGTCCTTGTCCAACGTGCTTATCCCAAGCACTGACTTCGGTGAATCTTTGAATGCAAACATCAATTTTCTCTTCAATTTTATCAAGAACAGAGCTTATCCGACTGAGCTTCGAGTGTTACCACCATGGATATTGTGGACTCTATGGAAAAATAGGAACAAAAAAGTCTTTGACAACAGAGCATACGATCCTGGGGAGGTGATTGAAAAAGCAAAAGATGATGCAAGACAATGGCAGATTGCACAGGTACGTATCGTGGAACCTTCAGGAATAGAGGAAACCACAACTGTTAGTAATGTTTGGCAAAGACCGCCACCAGGTGATTTGAAATGCAATATCGGATATGCATGGTCGAGAATTTCAAAAGTTGCAGGTGTATCATGGGTACGTAGAGATGACCAAGGTGTGGTTGTAGCACACAGCCGTAGAGCTTACGTTAACACGGAATCCAGGTTAGAAGCTCAACTCAAGTAATGGGAATGGGCTTGTGAAAGCATGGCCTCTCTCCACCACGACAAGGTCGTTTTTGGAGTAGTAACCAGCGACATTATTAAAGCTCTACATCAACCCTCAGACTGGCCAACTCTGGTACCGCATTTAGCGGAGATCATACATAAAGCTTCTGCACATCCAGGTTGGTTGCTGTGGCAGGAAAAGCAGGATTGTAACAATGGTGCCTACCGAATAGCGAGAAGTGTGGTTAAGGATGCTCGTTTATCATCATATGTGGCTAGTAGTCACCCTCTTTGGTTAGAAGATTTCTTTAAACAAGAAAGGTTGGCCTCTGCAATGTAGTCGCATGTGGTTCTTTTTGTTCCTTTCTTACTTTGGCTTTGCCTTGGTCTTTACATTTTGTTTTGGTTATCTGTTTTCGTCTGTTTTTGTTGTACTAAGGAGCTCTGTCTTATGAGCTCAGATATTGGTTTATTGAGAAGATAAAAAAAAATTAGGCCACAAAACTCGAAACCAAAATATTAGCAAAAGTAAGCAACACAAAACCATCTTCTATATTTCATGTATTTATCTCTATACTATTATTTGAGAAACATTTTTAGTAAAATTAATAACCTTAATTGATGTGTAATTTACAATATGAAAGGAAAATTTATAATGAACAAACAAAAAACATTCATTAAGGGTAAATTCAGTATAACACATAAATAGTATCCGCGTGTCTTTTTTGGATCAGATCTGATTCTATTTTCATGTTTTATTAAAAACATGACATGCGAACACTAAACAAATAAGTTAAGTTAGCATAGTGGTATGCGGACAGGTTTTTCTTCATGGTCCCCTAGGTTCAAACCTCACCCACCTTAACTTTTAAATTTTCCCCCAAAATCTTTTTTACTTTTGTTTAAAATGTTATATAAACTGGGAAAATCCCATAAAAAAACCTCCTAAGTGGCAGAGACTTCCACTTTAAACCTTCAAGTTTTTCCACTCCCATATCAAACCTCTAAAGTGAAAAACTTGACAACTTAAACCCTCAAATTGGCATTTTAATTCTCGTTGACCGTTGACTAAACGGAACTCTCAACTCCGTTAACTTGTCTTATAACTCCGTTTAATTATTTCCGTTTCTTTAGTTTACACGTAGCTGAGATTTCGAAATTTTAAAAAAAATAAATAAAGGTTAAAACATAAATTCCCAAATCGATTCTTTCTTCTTTCTTCTTTCTTCTTCTTTCTTCTTTGTTAAACCTTGAGATCGATTATGAGAGAAGAAGATGTTGCAGGTGTGAATTCAAAATTAGGGTTCTTCGTTGCTGATGAAGAGACGACAGACAAGGAATTTCAAAGTGAAGAGAGATAGAGAGAAGAGAAAAGTTGTTTGCGGTGTCGAATTCGAAATGGGGTACGCATGTAAATTTCTGGGTTACTGTAAATACTTCTAGGATAGAGGATACAAACAATAAACTGATTTCGAGTTTTCATGTTTCGATTAGAGAGAATGACTTTCCTCTTTTGTGTTTCTAATACAGGGAGGAGTCAATTGTTAAGCTAAACATACACTATGGAGGATCGATGAAAAAAGAAGATGAAGATTACAAGTACGAACATGAGCTTGGGTGTAAGAGGGTTTACTGGAAGTTCTCAGAAATAAACTGGAAAAAGTTTGAAGCATTCGATAGGGACGAAGGCTTTATGGCACCATTGAGTTTGATATGGCACAAAGAATCAAAAGAGGAGATGA
>OVAN01015930.1:0-10956 GCA_900406275.1 Anastatica hierochuntica
CACACACATATATATATATATATATATATATATATATATATATATATATATGAACTTATAATATCTTAACTTTTTAAATAACATTCTTTATATATCTTGATTTTTTACTATTGTTTATAAGGGTTTATAAAGATTTTTATAAGGTCTCAACTTATCAGTAAATATTGATTTTTTTACTATTTTTTATAAGGTGTTAATTTATAAATAAAAAAGGATCTTTTACTATTGTTTTATAGGGGTTTATAAAGATATTTATAAAATGCTTACTAAGTCAAACATATATAAGTGATTTTATAATGTCNCTTATAAATCATTTATCTAAACATGTTTAAGCTCTAATGATTTATAAGGTCTTTTTATAAGTACTTATAACTGTGTTTTCTATAGTGTTTTACAAGAACTTTTAAAGTTGTTAGAATTTAAAAAAATAGAGGATTCTATTTTAAAACAAAGTTCAAACATATAAATGTCAAATATGTAAGTTCAAACAGACAGTTAAACAGACACACATTAACAACATTCCAAATAGAAATTAGTTTAACAAAATAGATATCATCAATCATTGTCGCTACTTGAAGATGAAGACGAAGATGTTGAAGGTGGAAGACGAGGCTTTTTCTTCGGTCGTTGAGAGCATTCATCAAAGTCTTCGTCTCTGGAATCAGACTCGGACAAAGAGTATTTTGGCTCAGAGGAGACAGAGTTAGATTGATCATCCTCTCCTTCAGTAGAATCCTCAGTTGTCTCACTTCCAAATTTAGGATCATCATAACTATCATAGTCAATATCATCCTCATCATCATTATTGTCTGTCTCATCATCATTACTATCATTATTATCTTCATCCTCTTCATTCTCTTATTCATCATCACTTTTACCACTCTCATTTCCATCACCACCGTACCACTGTGGATTGGTGCCATTAATTGAGTCCATTCCGGCAAATCTATCCCATAAACATGATCTTCCCAATCCCAATCTTTTGTTTTGTCGTTGGCCTCTTCTTCTGAAGACATTTCATCATTACTACTAATAATTATTGGATTTTCATAGCTACTCCCCAGAGGGGTAGCCCCGTGTTCATCATCACTAGCACCAGAACTTGGACTATTACTATTTTGACTACTTGAATAACCCGGAGGGTTAGCACCATCATCGTTATCTACACAAAAAATTAACCACGAGTTTTAAGAATCTAAAAGTAAATAACAACTTTCTAAAGACAACGAAGTCTTCAAAAGTTATACAAATCAGTAAATAAAAAAAAAACAAAAAACCTATACAAATCAACATGCAATGGAAGAGAGAAGTAAGAAACAAAGGTCAAAAATTATCAGCAGGATTCAAGTTAGGATCTATGATGAAATGCATAGTCTTGCAGAGTGGTTTTCGTTTTAAGTTTTTTAACACAGATTTACCTTGCTTTATATATAGTATGAGAAGGCGAGAAACATGAAAAGTCATGACTTATGGAGGAGAGACATGACTTATCGACAATTATAACAATTTATAAACATTTTGTCAGTAACTTATAAATAATTTATAACCACTTTCTTAAAAAGTCTTTTTTTAATAATCTTCAAGTCAATTTATTTTTGGCCCCATATGGTCTAATGTTTTTAAAACATGGACCATTTTGTTAGGGTTTTGCTAATTGTTTTTGAAATTTTCGAATATAAAGTTGCAACTTTACAACATAACCCTTTGTAGCAATCATTTGTCGTTGTCGCTTCTCCAAAAAAAACTCTTTATTGCAAATCAGGTTATTCCTCTGTTTCCATAAAAGTCATGACACTCCCAGAGGCAATGGTTATGAAAGCAATCGACAGACAACTCAAAAGGTTGACAGAGAACCCTAACCCCATTTCAGTGTTGATAAATCCTATCTTTCTCTTTATGTTGAATTTCTCTGTTGTGGTTAATTAAAATGCAAAATATATGATAACTTACATTACATAATGTATAAATCTAGTTATAAAGATTTAGAATATGCTTTGTGTAAATTATTTTTTGCAGAAATGATGTTTTACTGTTTCTCCTTTATGTTTTTAGGACCTGTTAAGCCTGATGATTTGATGTGTTGAGAAGGTTTTATCATGAGGCCTGCTGATAGTCCTTTTTTAGGAGGAGTTTTTCAAATTAGAATGGTCTTCTCGTCTCGATACTCATTCCAGGCCCCAATGGTATGTTATTTTTAATAAATCTCTTACTGACAATTCTTTAGGAAATTTGGAAGAATATTTTGATGAATAATTAAAATAATTATACGATAATATTATGTTAATTATATACAACATTATGGTTTGTATAACTGTACTTTTCTGTTGTTTTATACGATTATATAATGTTGGTTATAAAGATTTATAAATTTTATAAAGCTTTATAAATTTTTAATAAGATAATAGGATGATTTTCTTTTATAATTTCAGGTTGATTTTAAAACTAAGATTTATCATCCAAGCGTTAGTATCACATGAAACATTCAGCATGATTTGTTGGGTGGTATTGATAACCGTCATTGGAATTATAAAATATCAATGGAAGAGGTATTGAATCATATTTGTTTTATAACTCATTATAATTCTAAAGTATATATCACTAATATATGTTTAATTCTGGTATCTTTTCATGTTTATTAAAGTTGTTGATGGAGCTCCGTGCAATGTTGATGAAACCAAATCTAAAAGATCCTTTGAATGGTGAGATCGAGGAGCTTTACTTGAGCGATAGAGAATTGTATGAGGAGAATGCAAAACTTTGGACCCAAATATATGCCATGTAATTGCTAATATTAGTATTAGCAAATTTCTTTTGACTTTCAAACATTGGTTCATTTGTCGAATTACATAAACTTATTTTATCATATGATGCAATGATTAATATTTTTATTTTAGTTTGTTGTTATATTTCCTTATAAGCATTTATAATATATTAAAAAATGTACCAGATAATGAAATTGATAAGTTTTTAAACACTATGTTATAAGCTATCAACTTTATAACCTTTTATAAACTATTACAAACTCTCCCAAAATCACTAACTTTATATAATCTTATAAACTATTAAAAATAGACTATTATAAATGGGGCCTTAATATACTAAAACATAATATTTGGGTCCATTCAAATTATATTGGATTATCCATAACATATTTGGAGCAATTCCTGTTGTTTTGTTTACTGTTGTTTAGTTAGGGTTTTAAAATCTTTTTCATTCTTCTTCTTCTTCATTTATCTTTGAACCCTAAAATCCTCATTCCGTTTTCAATTTCTTCTTTGTAATTTCTAAATATCGTGTTGTTTCTGTTTGTTCGCGACTAAGATCAAGCTTTCGGTTCTTCAACTATAACAAATCAGTAAACCTTTC
This sequence comes from Anastatica hierochuntica, assembly GCA_900406275.1. Lineage (NCBI taxonomy): Eukaryota > Viridiplantae > Streptophyta > Magnoliopsida > Brassicales > Brassicaceae > Anastatica > Anastatica hierochuntica. The sequence continues at coordinate 3,367 of OVAN01015930.1, forward strand.
TATTAATCGATTCAAAGGTACCTCGAAAGTCATAACCTAATCTCTTTGACAATTCGATTTTTGACTACTCTGGATCTATTTTTCTACTACTTTGTATCTTCGATTTGAGTAGAGTAATCAACTGATGTGGTCTTGCTCTGTTTCTTTTGTTTGTCTGTGTGGATATCTTGTAGCTTTTTATGTCCAAATTGCTTGTTAAGGCTCATGAACCCATTGTTCTAGGCAATAGAATTGCTGCTTATATAAGTGTGTATAACATGTAACTGTCTACTCTCTGTTTTGTATCTTACTTTGATTTTGACATGTTGAATGCTTGTACAGAGTAGTTGTCTATGACACTGAATTGTGAACTCTGCTGTTTACCTAACTTTGATGATTATCTAGGGATTATCGGATAGTTTCTACAGTATTCGTTGTAATTAACATTAATTTTATAAAGGGGTGTAAAAATTTCATGCATGAGATTTTATTTCTGGTTTTTTGCAGGAAAGCATGAATCAATCAAATTCTTCAAACAAAATAACTTTGCCAAAACGTCTTTTTGCTCCTGGAACTGAGCCGATTGTTTTGAAAAGAATCAACAAGCATTGTAAACTAACGCGGGTTGAAGAAGTTGAACAACGATTAGGTTCTTGATTCAAACAGCTTGAAAACTCTTTTTTAGGTCCTATCATTAAAATGGCAAAATGATGCCAAGACCTGAACTTCTCAAGGAACTTGATAAACCATCTACTGCAACACAAGATTCTTACTAATGATAAGTGTTTATGGTTTACATTTGGGGATCAGCTTATGCGTTTTTCTTTGCGGGAATATTTTATAACTACTGGATTGCCTTGTGAAGAAGTTCAAATATCATATGGGAAGAAAGAGGGTGTGAAGGCTTCATGGATGAGGCGTGGAGTTATTGTGGATGATTTGATGTTATTTCTAAAGAAAGGAACCAATATGAGTAATGATGAAAAAATCAGATTAGGGGCAGTAATCATTGTGGAGGGAATTATGTTGGCTTGTAATTCAGTTAACAAGATACCAGAAGAAAATTTGTTGCGAGTCATGAATTTCGAAGAGTATTCAAAGTATCCTTGGGGAAAATTCAGCTATGATTTCCTTGTAAAGAGTATTAAAGAGAAGACTAATGCTACTCTGTTGTCAAGGGATCAATATAGTATTTTTGGATTTATTAATGCTCTTCAGTTTTGGGCATTATCTTCAATCAGTCCTCTTGGGATGATAGTTGCTTCGAGAGATCCACAGATTTCATTCCCTTTATGTGCTTCCTGGAAAGTAACTAAACCTTCTGAAGAAAAAGACATAAATGAGACTGCTAATAACGAAATTTTATGTATTCACTCTCCATATGAGTAATTTTTCTTTGTTTTTATAATGGTGTATATATTGTTTTAGTAGTTTAAGTTCTTTGTAGTAATGCAGTTTAACTTCTTACAGGTAATTGTTCAATGTATTTACGGAGATCCCAGTTTGCACAATCACTTGATTGAGGAAGTGCTTGACAAGGATTTTGAGAAAGTTACGGATCTAGTGAAGAAAGGATACCATAAACATATTTTTTATTTGGAGGATATTATACAAATTATAAGATTCCTGTGAATGGCATCCAAGAGAACATAACTTGTATGGTATATCATTTAAGGCATCATCTTTAAACGAGATAACATATTCAGAGTTCGTGGCTAGGATATTCAGGAAGGTTGGGACATATGCATCTAAGATGAGGTTGTGACTGAGTTTTATTCCATTGGTAGTGCTACCTCATATCCAATTGGATGTTTGTGATGATAACGATGTTTATGTTTATCTAACATCCACGAATTCAGAGCAACGAATAAGTGTTTTTCATGTAGAGGTTTTAAAAGATCTAGAAATGTTAAGATGCCAGTAGAGAGAAGAAGTTCACATGGTGGAAAGTATGATAAGCTTGATTTGATTGCTAGGGACAATGTTGGAGCTATTCTTAGTGTTGTAAGTATTTATACTGCCAAGGAAACAACAAGAGATCCTGGTCACTTGATTGAATCGATGGAGAATGGTGTTACTGAAGATGGTGAGAATGTATCAAAAGAAGATGTGGATAGTAGCAAGGATAATGGAGGGGATAACGTACCAGATAATAGGATGGTAGATTATGGTATTCGCGAATATGATGAGCTTCCACGGTTTGTAGTAAAAAGCAATGTGTAGAGGCACGAGAAGATGGTATGAATTTGGAAATGGGTCAAGAATTTGCAAGTAAACAAACAGTGGGAGATTTAGTTGAGAGAGTCGTGTGTCAAGATTGTTTTGGAACCATATTAGTCAACTCGGAAACAAATCGGTATGTGGTGAAATGTACTGGAGCAAAAGAAGGTTGTAAATGGTCCTTGCGAGTTATAAAGATTAAGAATTCAACCTTTTTCAGTTAGAACATACACAGGAAGCATGCATGCTCTAGGATAAGCTCAAGTGCACACATCAAAAAGAGAGGCACATCACGATTAGTTGCATCTATTCTGAAAGAAGATTATGCATGTCAATTCGAGACTCCAGCTCCTAAAAGTCTCATTGGTCTAATTCAAGGAAGAGTTGATATGGAAGTGTCGTACCCTACAACATTGAGAGGAAGAAAAGAAGCTATTAATGATGTGTAGGATACTCCAGAAGAAGGTTTCAAGACATTGTATTCTTACTTGTATATGCTAAAGATGGTGAATTCTTGTACGAAAATAAGTGTGCTATTAGATGAAGAAAAATGTTCAAATACATGTTTGTTGCTTTGGGAGCTTCTTGTTTTTAATATTTCTGGAAATGTCAACCAATAATAAAATCCATAAATAAAGTGGCAACCACATTTTCATAAAAAGCAACAAATATAATTAAATTTATACATAATATTTAAAATACTAACAATTTTTAAAATGTATTAACTCAATTAGTTTTAGAGTGAATTTGATTCAAGTTTAAGTTCAAGTTCAAAAAAAAAATTATTTGAGTAGATAATACATCTTTTTATTATTTAGGAGAAGCTAACTTCTTTCCCTTTCAACATCCCAACGCAACCTTTAATGGTGCATGGTTGTCCTCTTTATTTTTTTAAAATAATTTTCTTCTCTTGATATTACCAACTCCCCCTTCCCCATTTCACTAATTTTTATTTGTATTATATACCAGATGTCAAAATTAATTTTTTATACATAAAAAGATAGTTTTTTCGCATCAAACATAATATATTGATATCATTAATAACAAATTCTATAAACACATTATGGACTAAAAGTTCATAAAAACCGTTTAACATATAATTTAAAACATAAAGAAAATTATTTTTTTAGCCGTACTATTTAGGTGAGTGTAGAAATCTACCAACATCAAACATCAAGTAAACAGAAAATTAAAATTTACGTTATATAACTATTACATATACTTGTGATAGATATTTAAATTAAAACTTATGCTGAGGTAATGAGGTAAATTAAATATCATGAGACTAATTAATTATAATGGTTTGACTTTATTACCTTGGGTGCATTACACAATTTCACATTCTACAGAGTGTCACAAACCCTTATCGGGAAATGTTAATATGTGGAATGCATTACATATTTACCTATCGTCGAATGTGGACAGATCAAAAATCATAGAGAAGGTACTTAACAAGTTAACAATTGTTTTCCATTAGCAAAGCACGTGAACGGTTGTTCATAATTCCATATCAAATGAGAATGTAATGGAGATGATTAATAAATAAAGATAAAAAGTCAATGTTCAGCTTTTGGTATGTGAGTGTGCATTTAAAATTTGAAAATATAGGTTTACAATAGTATTACTATAAGAACGGGATTATTATTCTTTGATTTGGTAAAGTATAACGTAATTTTCCCCTTTCATTGAGAAATACATATCCGATTTTAAAAACCCAAATTATGACATACGAGGGAAAAAACCATTAGTCTTGTGTAATTAAAAGTTTAACCATTCTTTTTTTTGAAAAAACAAAAGAAGAAAAGAGGAGAATTGTAATGAAGAGTGAGAAATAAATAAATTTAAAAAATAAAGAAATCAAAGAAATTAACCAAGAAATAAGCGAAAGATTAGTGGTAGTAGCATTCTTTTAATTGACGAGCTAGATTTTGACCCGCGCTTTGAAAACGCGATATTCATTTTTAGTATATTTAATACAAAAGATATATAAAGATTATATGATTTTCTTAATAAATAAACTATATTAAAGAAAAACATATTTTCATTACTGAAATGTATTGACGATATGGATTATCGATGTCAAAATGAAAATTAATTTCTACTACCATATATTTATGTCATTGGGCTAAACATTCAATTCATTTATGTTATTGTTGTCAGATTTCTTATTGTATAACTCATATAAAGAATTTATAAATACATAGTAATTCACCATATTAAAAGTTCTCATAAGTTTATTTTTTATATTTATATTTAATTATTTTATGCGTGACATATGCAATGTTTTTGAATCAGACCGAGTTCACCCGTAAACCGGAAACATAGTCAGTTGGTTCAATAATAATTCCAAAAACCGGTTAAGAGACCGAATTAAACCGGTAAAAAACTAGAACCGACAAATCACTGAATTGGATTTAAATCTGGTTCAATCCTGAAACATAAAATTTAATTTGTTTTATTAATTATTATTTTTTGGACAAAATCACATGTTTAATTTAAAAATATTATGATTTTAAGCATTTTGTTTAATATTTTAAGATAATATGTTTGTTCTCAACTATAATACTAGTTTAAAATAATAGATTTATTCTCAATTATAATATCATTTGTAAAAATATCATTAAATCCGGTTGAACCCGATCGGATCACATCAACCGACTACCCATAAATTACCCAGCTTGGTTACAAACCGTCTTTTTGTAATTGTTAATAAGTGAACTTAATTTTAAATATTGTTTTTTAGAAATATTTAAAAATTAAAAGGATAATAATTTGCTAATTAACTAAATTAATTAGCTAGATTGATAGATTGAATAACAAAATTGTTAGGCAATATATTATGGTGTTTAATTAATATTAAGACAAGAGTCCAAAATTGATGATACACACGTTGATAAAAGTTTTTGTGTTTCTGTTTTAATAGTATAAATAGTAATATTTTGTTGATGGAGAATTTTGTTTTTGTTGATGGAGAATTGAAACCTAGTTAATGGTTTTTTCTTATTTATCCATTACAATTTCTCTTAATTTTATTCAGCAAATCTCCTCCTAATTCATAATTTATATCAAAATATAAAATTATAATTTTATTTTGATAATATTCAAAAATATGTTATCGTTCCCCGATAAAAAAATATTTAGGATTGTAAAAAAAAAATTTTAAGTTAAATTTAAAAATCATACCCGAGATTTCAAAGATACAATTTACAAGGTTACTAGGTGGCTGCTTGCACCTTGTGCGAGCGTGAAAAATTCTAAATTTTAAAACATATTGACGTTGTTTATTGGATAGTTTATATATTTTTAAAAGTTATTTATTTTATGTTACATGTAGATACAAAATGTTTATATTTTTGAGTATTTTTTTATTAATATTATAATATTAGAAATGCATAACATAAGTTTAAACTTCTTATTGGGTCAATTTTACGAAATACAAAAAATATTACTAAACATTAAAGTGCACATATCTCAATAATTTTATATATCTATGAAATATCATTATATTCAAAACTAATTTAATTAGGAAAATTTCTGACCAACTAATTGATTCTCACTACCGTAAAACTAATAAAAACGTAAAATGCATAATTTAAGACATAAACAAAAATTTAATAAACTTGAAAAAAAATTCAACAAGGGAGTTTATAAGCAATTTTAAATTTTTGTATTTGTATGAACTCTTTTATTTGAGAAACACGTATTGAATAAAAAAATACTAAAAGAAGAGGTGATTGTAAACTTTAAAGATTTGTAATAACAACGGTTAAGCTAATTTTATTTCTCTCAAAATTTAATTTTTTTCCATGTCTGCACAAAATATATATGTTTTAAGGTTTTATAGAAGGGCTCACTTAATGCATAAACATTACAAAAAATATTGAATATTGACTTTTAAACATTAGATACCATAGCCATTAGGGCTTGACAAATACGTCGAAACCCGAAATCCGAGCCAAATCTGAACCAAAGAGACGGAACTGAAGCGAACCAAAATGAATAACAACGAAAATCCAAATGATTTCAATTCAAAATTATTTCAGGAGCCTAACCGAACCGAAACCGATGTGGGAACCGAATGAGTAGTCGAAATAACTAAATATATATATTTATAGTTTTATAAAAAAATAATAATTTTATCATTTATTGATTTTTTAGGCAATTCAGTTTTTGGTTTAGTTATTTCAGTTTTTCGGGTAGTTTTGATTTTTTTTGAGTTTTGGGTCCTCCTGAAATTTAAAAACCGACCCGAACCCAAATGGACCCGAACCAATCCAAAATTCGTCTGGATCTAATTCAGTTCCTAAGTATCTACCATTCAGTTCCTAAGTATCTAATTATGGCTAATAAAGTTTTACAAAAGTGAAAGTATCATATATGCATAACTAAAGTATGGAAGATTTAACTATAATATTATATTTGTTTATGTTTACTTATGGAAATAAAATATATATACTTTAACATTTATTGAATATATGATTATATAATATAATGTAAACATTTGAATATGAATATATAATATTATCGATTTTAAGACTTTAGTGTAAATATTTTATAAATACAATTGCAAAAGAAACCAAAAAAAATAGAATCATTGTAAGTTTATAATTGCATAAAAAATATACATTTTTAACTAAACAACTATATAAATCATTCCATGCACAAAAAGAATCTATTTCTAAGATTTCATATTATTAAACATTTAATACTCAAAAGTTTATCAAAGAAATAGTGAATAAACTTCTTCCCCAACGTAAAAATTTTAGGCATAAAAGATACATATAAAATGTAAATATAAAACTTTTGTAGAAAACAGAAAAGTTCTACTTTCTTTTACTTTTACTTTCTTCATTAGCGTGGAGAAAATCAACATAATACAAAGAGTTGAAATGAGGATTTTGTTGTACTCTTTGGAAGACTTCCGCTTGTTCATATGTCTTCCAAATCGTTGATTTCTTTGCAAAAGGCAAAACCATTATTGTATATCATTTGCTTGGGATTCCTCGACACCAGAAGTGGAGGTAAGGTTCTGTTCTCTTTTCCTATTCCGATTGAAATCTTCGCTAATTTCCTGCATTCCAGAGGAGAACAATCCTATGAAATATAGATAACAATCATGAGGACTAAACTAATGATAAGCCACCTTCGAGAAAACTATTGAGAAGCCGTGACATTACTTGTATAATTTAGCAGAAACAAGTCATGACAACATATGAGAGTTAAGACTTAAGGTTATACCCGTCTCATTGAGATCTAAATTGTGCTCTCGTTGTCCTCTTTTCCTCTTATGACCGTCATCTTCATTGTTATGTTCCTCAGGCATCTGTGCATAAAAGTATTAAACCTAGAGAAGAGTTATCTCAAAAGATAAAACAACAATCATTGATATAT
>OVAN01015931.1:0-10955 GCA_900406275.1 Anastatica hierochuntica
GTTTTGATCTACGATTTACTTTCGTGTTCATATTGTTTCACATCACGAATCTCATTTATTTATTGTTGTTATATGCATCTCGCTTTGTAATCTGTTTTGAATTGTTTTTACTTTCGTTGTTCATCTTGTTTATCTCAATTTTTTCATATGAATCTCGTTAACCTAAAAATCGCAAACTGTTCGCATATTCGTTTTACTCACGCTTTTTGTTTGATCTTACTTCGCAGCTTAGTTTCGTAACCTTAACCTAATTTCTCGTGTTCATCATCTGATTTTATCGCTTTTTGGCCACAGAGAATCCATGAACCACATAAACATTGACAGTGAGAATTTCGGTTCTCACAGCAATTATATTTAGGTAACAAAAGTGGATCGATCTAGATTTGTGGACAATCAATCATACACACATATTTAATTTATACTTGTCTTCAACAAGACCGTTGAAAAGGTCTTGTCCCTTGGTTATTAATTAGTATAAAGTCCCGAACCTCGAAAGTAGAGAGGATTTATAATTGGATAGTGTTCTATACCTAAACTAAACAATATCCAAAAATAGAACCCTAGCATGCTTGTTTACGTTCTCTACGATTTCCTATTTCTCTAACGTTTACTTTTCATTGATATTTTCTTTTATTTACATTTGATATGTTTCTTTATTTTATTTAAAACCAAAATTCAATCATTCTTTGTTTCTTCTTAGCTAATTCAAAAGTCCATAGACCCTTAATGCACTACTCGTCCTTGTGGGATCGATACTTGAAGTACTACAACTACGTTGTGCACTTGCAGCTGTGGTGTAATTTTTGGGTGAAACTTGACACACATCATACTCTAATGAAGGTCCAAACAAGAGAACAATGGTGTTGCTGGAAAATGGAAAGGTCGAAGCTGATGAAGAAGAAGTGCTGGAATCTGATACGTAAATCAAAGAAGAAGTCATTAAGGGCGATGTTTTGGTGATGAGAAGGTGCTTGAGTGTGCAGGCTTGTGATAGCAATCATGAGTAATAAAATAACCTTTTTCATACTCGTTACAAGGTCCAAGATAAGGTATGCAGTCTCATTATAGATGAAGGTAGTTGTACTAACTTTGCTAGTTTGCTAGCTCTACAATGTTGCATAAGCTTGGGTTGGCAACAACAAAGCATCCTAATCCTTACAAACTTCAATGGATGGATGAACCACGAGATATAAGGGTGGCAAAGCATGTTCTTGTTTTACTGACGATAGGACGTTATCAAGATGAAGTTCTCTGCGATATATTGCCTATGAGTGCATGCCACATATTATTGAGGAGAGCGTGACAGTTCAATAAGAAGGCAATTCATGATGGGTATACCAACCGAGATACCTTCCAACACAATGGAAGAAAGATCACATTTATTCCTATAACGCCTCAGGAGATACATGATGATCTAATGCAACTTAACAACAAGGAAAGAAACAAATTGTGAGTGACCCACTGAATATTAATCACCAAATAAATGAGAGTCTGAGAGAAATCCAGAAAAAGGTCCGTGAGAGTAAACTCGCGAGATCTTCTATATTCTTTGTGAGATCTGGTAACCTCTAAAAGGCGTTTTTATTTAAAAGTCTTTTCTTTTACTTGTCTAGAAGGAATCTCTTATGAGTTTTGCTAATCTTGCACCTGATCTTCCCAGTAGCACTTGTGGTCTTTTTGCAGGAATTTGAAATTTTTTTTCAGAAGAAAAAATTGGAGGGGCTACCATCCATTAGAGGGATTGAATGTCAGATTGATTTCGTCCCTTGGGCTTCACTTCTAAATTATCATGCCTGTAGAACAAATCCGGTGGAAATCGAGGAGATCAAAAAAATGCAGGTTGGCTAGCTTTTGGAGAAGCAATACATCCGAGAGGGCTTGAGTCCATGCGTTGTACCTTTGTTGTTAGTATCTAAAAAGGATGGTACTTGGCGCATGTGCATAGACTGCAGAGCCATCAACAACATTGCGGTAAAGTATCATCATCCCATATCTAGGTAAGGTGATATGCTAGATGAGTTGCATGTTTCTAAGATGTTTTCTAAGATAGATATGGAGAGTTGCTATCATCATATTAGAATGAAAGAATGAGATGAATGGAAAACAACCTTTAAGAAAAACATGGATTATATGAATGGTTAGTCATGCCTTTTGGATTAACTAATGAACCTAGTACTTTCATGCATTTGATGAACCATGTTTTGCGATATTTTATTAGGAAATATGTTGTTGTTTACTTTAATGATATCTTAGTTTACAGCAAGAGTCTTGATGATCATGTTATTCACATAAAATCAGTGCTAGAGTCTCTTAGGAAGGAAAAACTATATGTTAACTTGAAGAAGTGCACCTATGGTTCGGATAACATTTTTTTCTTGGCTTTGTTATTAGTTCCTAGGTAGTACAAGTTAATGAAGAGAAGGTTAAGGCTATTCGAGAATGGCCCACTCCCTCAACCATTGGAGAAGTGCAGAGATTTCATTGTTTGGCTGGATTATATAGGAGATTTTTGAAAGACTTCAGCACAATTGCATCCCCACTCACAGAGGTGATCAAGAAAACTATTGGGTTTAAGTGTGGACAGGCACAGGAGGAAGCATTTTATACGCTGAAAGGGAAGTTGACTAACGCACCTTAATGTTTCAAAGACTCTTGAAATTTATGGTGTAAGTATTGGAGCCGTGTTGATGCAAGAACACAAACGCTCGCCTACTATAGTGAGAAGTTGGGAGGAGCTACTCTGAATTACCAACATATGTAAAGGAGTTTTATGCATTGGTTCAGGCACTTAAGACATGGCACCATTACTTGTGGCCAAAGGAGTTTCTGATCTACACAAGTCATGAATCTTTGAAGCATCTCAAAGGACAACAAAAGCTGAACAAGAGACATGCTCGAGGGTCTAACTCATTGACACCTTGATATAAACAAGGTAAAGGGAATATGGTATATGATGCCCTTTCTTGCAGGTATGTCCTTCTTACTACTCTTGATTCTAAGATGCTAAGATTTGAGCAGATAACGACGTATTATGAGAATGATCCTGATTTTCAAGAAATCTATAAGTCTTGTAATAAGCTTGCTGTGAACAAGAATTGTCTGTCAGGGAAGCTCATGGAGGAGTATTAATGGGATACTTTGGCATCGCCAAGAATTTGGGTGCATTGCTGGAGTATTTTACTGGCAGCGAATGAGGTGAGATGTGGAGAGGATTTGTGGCAGCTGTGTCACGTGCAAGAAGGCGAAAACCAAGGCTCAACTACGCATTTTGTATACAGCTTTACCTATTCCTAATGAACCTTTGGTAGATGTATTTATAGACTTTGTTTTAGGACTGGGTTGAACTAGGAATGGAATAGAGTCTACCGTTGTGGTAGTTGATATGTTTTTTCACCAGTTGATAGGTTTTCTAAGATGGCATATTTCATTCCATATCATAAAACTGATGATTATACCATGGTTGATGATTTGTACTTTAGAGAGATTGTTGGGGTGCATGGAATGCCTAGCTCATTAATATAAGACATGGATACTAAGTTTCTTGGTCATTATTGAAAAACATTGTTGGCTAAGTTGGGAACCAAACTTATGTGAACAGAACACTGTCAACTCTATTGCGTGCTTTGATTAAAAGAACATTAAGGCTTGGGAGAATTGTTTGTCGCATGTTGAGTTTGCATATAATTATTTTGGCCGTTATGCATCCAAGTTTGTGTATAAAGCTTGTATACGGATTTAACCTGTTATCACCATTGGATTGAATTCCTATTCCTTTGAGTGAACAAGTTAACTTAGGTGGACAACAAAGAACTGAACATGTTAAGCAAATGAACAATCAAGCGAGGAACAACATTAAAGTCAGGATTGAACAATACAATAAACATGCTAACATGGGTCATAAAGAGGTTGTCTTCGAACCCGGAGACTTGGTTTGGATACATCTGAGGAAGGAACAATTTCCATAATAACGAAAGTCAATGCTAATACAAAAAAGATTGTCCTTTTGAAGTGTTGGAACGAATCAACAATAACTCCTAAAAGCTTAATCTTCAAGGTCAATATGACGTTAGTTCTATATTCAATGTTGTTAACTTGATTCCTTTTATTGCATATGAGTCGGACTTGAGGGTAAATATTTTTCAAGAGGGGGAGGATGATGGGAGTCAGACCAAGACAATTCATGATAGTTCTTTGCTAATACCCAAAGGACCAATGACACAAGCAAGAATCAAAAGACTTAAGGAGGCATTGCTCAGATTGATGAAGCGTTGTGAAGGCAAAGCAGATAAGTCAATCTGACATACCACAAATTGCCAGAGGTCTGTCCACGAGGCAAATCAGTTTTGTCCGGACATCTTTTCCAGGTGAAGAAGGACGACATCTTACTAAGGTATAAGCAAATTTGGTTTTGTCCAGACGTCTTGTCTGGTGAAGAATGGTGACATCTTGTTAGGGGTGTAAGCAAATTTGGTTTTATGCGGACGTCTTGTCTGAGTGAAGGGGGACGACATCATATCAGGTATAAGTACACTTGGTTTTGTCCGGGTATCGTAGTTAGGGTTGAAAAATTAGTTTTGTTATTTTTTCCTCTTTTATTTTCAGTTTTCCTTTCTTATTTTTTTTTAGTTTGGGGTTTCTCATTTTCCTTTAAATATTGTTCAACTGTTTAAAGAAAGACATCCATATTTTTAATAAAAACACCATAGCTTTTGCTTAAGACCAGAGAGTGATTCTCTTGAGTTCGTTGAGATCTTTTGACTAAAGGTTTGATATCGTAGCCTAATTCGGTAGTATTAAGTGTTAATTCCATAAACACTTGGGTCATCATTCGCTTCTATTCCTTAATTCATTAACGTCTTCAAAGTTCTCCAACAGTTTAGGATCTAACAAATCTTTTATCGAGAAGATCACAAGGTTGAAGACAGAAATCTTCACCACCTGAAATCTTTACCAGGACTATCCTTATCTATCAATTCCAGATAAAACGATCCATGATCATATCACATAGGTTTGTGCTATTTCGTTGTCGTCTGATGACCTATGTTGGTGTTGTGTGTTGTCATCGAAAATTTAGGATTATGCTCCAGAGTGCTGACAGAATTTTTTTTCTATCGTTTCCTGTTTCTACATTTTTTTTTTCACCGGTTCCTGATTTTTCTTCAAGTGGTAAATTCACCATTATTTTGGCCATTTTTTTCCTTATTGCAATTCTAGTGGTGTTACATTACTTAAAAAATTGATGATATAACAAAGTGAGGGTGATTAGAAAATTAGTGTTCCGTTTGTATTTGTTGTGGCAAATCGAAGTCCATCCTTATAAATGATTGAGGCATCGACTAAGTCAGCTCTTGCGTATGTTAATCTCTTTGCAATATGTTCTTTCCACGCTAGCTCCGCCTTTCGACTAGAATTTTCATCTTCATTTCGTGGTTGTAAAAATGTCTTTAGTCTAGTGTTAGACTAGACTTCAAGTTACATTGAGTAGTTCTCATATTTTAGATTTAATCCAAAGAAATCGCGTTTCTATAATTTAAAAAAAACTTTTTGGGGGGTATTTGGAAATATTTGGCTTTAACAAACATGTGTATTAGAAAAACATTTTTATTCTTGTGCATTCACATTTTATTTAAAAATATTAGCTTTAGGTCCTATTCGTTTGTGTATCTGGATGCAGCATCCGGATGTTGCATCTGGATGCCGCATCTGGTTGTTGCATCTGGATGATGTTCGTTTTTACATTTGGATTTTGCATCTAAATGCAACATTTGAACGCAAGTTTGTTCGTTTGTGCATTTGCAATAGCATCCAGATACATCAAACTATTATTTTTATAAAAAAATTATGCAATAATTTCATCTCTTTTGTAAATAATTATTATGCGATTTTTGCGGTTTTGGCGTTTTTTGTGTTTTTGCGGTTTTTACGGATTTGCGGTTTTTATGGGTTTTGCGATTTTTCGGATTTTGCGGCTTTGGTGGTTTTTGCGGGTTTGGCAATTTTTACGGATTTTGCGGTTTTGGCGGTTTTTACGGATTTATGATTTTGACGAGTTTGTCGGATTTTGCTGCTTTAGCGGCTTTTGCGGTTTTTGCGGTTTAGGCTGTTTTATCGGTTTTTACAGATTTGCGGTTATAGCAATTTATACAGATTTGCGGTTTTGGTGATCGTTTGCGGATTTTGCGGTTTTTACGGTTTTTACTGATTTGCGGCTTTTACGGCTTTTGTGACTTTTTCAGACTTTTGCGGTTTTGGCGGTTTTGTTGGATTTTGCAGTTTTGTTGGATTTTGCGGTTTTGGCGATTTTGTTGGATTTTGCGGTTTTGGCGGTTTTGTTGGATTTTGCGGTTTTGGTGTTTTTGCGGATTTTGATGTTTTGACGGTTTTTACGAATTTTTCGGTTTTTACGGTTTTGGCGGTTTTTACGGATTTTACGGTTTTTGTCGGTTTTGCGGTTTTTGCGTTTTTTGCGGTTTTCTCGTGTTTTACAGTTTTTACGGTTTTTACAGATTTTACGTTTGACGATTTTTACGGATTTTTGTTATTTTGGCGGTTTCTACGGATTTTGCAGTTTTGGCGGTTGCTACGGATTTGCGATTTTTGCGTTTTTGTCGAATTTTGCAATTTTGGCATGTTTTACGATTTTATTGGTTTTTACAATTTTTTGGATGAACTAAACTCATCCAAACTCTACTAATAAACTCATCCAGAATATCTAAATTTTTTCGATGAGTTTTGATTTGCATCCAAATACTTTATCCAGATCATGTTTATAATTTACAACAAACGAACATCGTTCAACATCTGCATCCAGATGCAATATCTGGATGAATAAAAGAACAACAACTAAGTGGATCTGTGCTATAATAATATCCATTAATCATTACCAACTTGAACAAATTTGTTATCATATGCACGTGTCTATGCACCACACGTTACAACTCATTTTTCTTTGTATGATTTGTCTTATTGAATAAAGTCATTTACGTTTTGAATTTTTTTTAGCACTAAAGAGACGATTCTTTTTTTTCTTGTCGACCAAATGGTTATTTTTTCATTATGGCCATTAAGAACAATATTTCAATGGTGATTTAGTACTAAGTCCACAAGCCCACTCAAAACAGAAATTAAAAAGATAAGAACAAGGGTATGACACGTGCTTTTTTTTGTGTCAACAAGAAAAATTAGAAAAATGACACGTGCTTAAAAATTAGAAAAATTTACAGAATAAAACACTTTTTTGACTCTGGTTTTTATTTATAGGCACTTTGTTATCATAAATGGTTTTTTTGATGCTAGATTACTAAAATATTATTTTTTTCTTTATCTTTCCTCACTCTTATTTCTTATATTTTTTCTTCTCTTAACATTTTCTCTTCGTTATGACTTCTCCTCTCATATTCCAATCAAATAATTTTTGTAAAAATGTGTAAAATTAAGTTATTACCTAAAATTCGAAACCACTCATATTATTTTTCAATCATTATCATTTGTGTGTATTTACAAATTGGAAATAATTTCTAAATGAGATGTAATTGGTGGACTTGTCCATATGGATATGTAAATGAGGACCTGTCCAAACGCATAAAATCTAAAATTTTAATTAAATCACTATATAAAATAATAGTAATAAAACTTTTAAATGAATTATTAAATAAATCTTAAACAAATCATAATAAATTCTTAATTATATCATATTTGGTACACAAATATTTTCAATTAGTATGCTTAAAAATTAGACATGTCCACGTAATTGAAATTTGGACAAATCCATGTAGAACAACCCTCACGGAGTCATTGTCCACGCGCATTTTGAATTTTTAAACCTAAAAATATTGTTCATTTATTTATGTTCAAATAGACAAAAGAATATGAACATGTCTATGCTTAATAAACTTTGTCTATGAGAGTTTTTTGAATTTTAAGTCAAGAGTCAATTTTCTTATTTTATTTTGAAAATTATTATCCATACAGACACGTCCAAATAGACACGACAATATGGACTTGTCCACATAAAAATCTCGTCTATAGCTACTGTTCACGCGAGTTTTGGTTTTATCTGAGAGTAAATTTGTCATTTTTTCTTCTCCAAAATTTGAAAAATACCTTTTATCAAAAAAGTAGCAATTCTTGTAAATGAAACTCAAATAGTGCCTTTTATTGTTATCAACTCTAAAAATTATGGTAGTTGGGTTTTCAAGCACGTGTTCAGACTGAAGCAAAAGATACTTTGTTGTCGTGGATCTCGACCAGAAAGAGCCGACGTTGGTGTCCCCGCGAATCCGCCACGAATCTCCAGCCTTTTGTTGATGAATCCCGTTTAAGTCATCTTGTAATTGTTTCTCGAATCCAACTAAACTCTTTCTCCAGTTTCTTGTTCTCTATAGCTACCGACTGGGTAAATCTTCTCCCTATCACCGACTTCTAGCCAGATACGTTTTTGCTCACCAAATTATTTTGAGCTGAAGAACAACAAGAAGTTACGACCCTGAAATTTTTGGGTGATAGCTCAGGTTTTCGCCCGAGATAACACTGTAAGGGCACATATGTACGTTGTAGTGGTTCGAGATCGAATCCACAAAGACCAAAGGTAGCACGAAGAAATATTAGATCAAACAACGGGCTAAGGCCAAAAAGATGTTTTGTAAGATGATGCAAGAATCAAAAATAAGAGAGCACAGAAACGCAGACACGCAACGACGGGGTTGTAAAACAATCAAAGAAGTGTTGGGCATCGGGTATTCTTAGGGAAAAAATTCATTGTTGATTTAAGCTACATACAAGGGAAGAGGTTAAGAACCATCTTGAACTCAAATTCTAATGTGGAACTGATATACTTCCGTACTCATAGCTCCCTATGTATTAGAAATCTTGAGACTAATTCCGTTGACCCTTGATTTCTAATCATGCATTACTAACAGATTCGATAGATTCACAATTCACTGAAACATCAACTTTCTTTGGCTTAAGAAGAATTGCTCATCCATAATTCTTTCACGCATTTAAACATTTACCTTTCAGCAGTTAAATTACCTAAGTACAGAAACTAAGTGATCAATTCAGTTTCATGCATTACGAACAATCATAGACGAAGATCCATTAGATTATATCCCTAATCATGCAATTCTATATCAACAACTCATGAATCCCTATGTGAGAATTCCTAAACCCAACGAACATACTACTCAATCATGGAAATAGCAAAAACACAAATCAATTTCATGAGAGACATGATTGTATTCAGCATAAAGAAAAGTAAATAGGGTTCGGAAGACTTCTCGATTGAAGAACAAAAAGACTTCTCCTCCCTAGGTTACAAACTCTCTCAAAGCTCTCTAAAACTCATAAAAGTTGCATTCTGAAAAGAAAAACACGAGCTTAGGTCTTTTTGTTGTAATCCGGTTTGAAATAAGTTCGGTCTAGTTCTTCGTAAAATCGGTCCACAGATCGGAACAGGGATCGGTCGATCCAGACAAAGATCGGTCGATCTGAGCCAAATTCCTGGCTATTTTTCAGCTTTGAACAAACACTTCCTTCGACGCTTGAAATCAATCCAAAATGCATTCTTTTTTGCACATTCAAGCTCGAATCCTGTAAAAACAACAAAGAACACAAATCCGCGCCAAAAAAATTCGAATACATACTAAAAACCATAGATCTTGTGTGAAAACCGTAGTAAAAACCGACTAAAATACTGACACATCAAATCCCCCTAACTTGAATCTTTGCTTGTCCTCAAGTAAAGGAAACGAAGATTAAGCCTGCGGGAAAAGAAATTCAAAAACCAATGGATTGCATGCTTTCAGAAAACCTTACTCTGCACTACTTTTGCTAACCATAAAGATTCAGAATACTTAGAACATTCTCCCAAGAATCGCTGCATAACCTCCCAAGCCCATCCATACTCTAAAATCTGAACTTGAAAACTCAGCTTCCATGTTAATAACTCTCTACATTCAATTAAGAAAGGCGTGAAATTTTTCATCAAAGAACTCATAATCAAGAAATCAGGCTAGACATTTAAGGTTTTTAGCTGTGAGGCTTAGAGTGTTTGGAGTATCAAAACAGTGTCAGAAATGCAAGACATTATGCAAAATCGCAGCAGAGAAAGAGT
Source organism: Anastatica hierochuntica (assembly GCA_900406275.1). Taxonomy (NCBI): domain Eukaryota; kingdom Viridiplantae; phylum Streptophyta; class Magnoliopsida; order Brassicales; family Brassicaceae; genus Anastatica; species Anastatica hierochuntica. Next base: position 10,112 of record OVAN01015931.1, read on the forward strand.
ATATTGATATCCATGTCCCTTAACTACCCAAGTACAAACCACCAATCAGAAGATAAACCAAATCTGTGCATTCTTCAGGGTGAATCAACCAACATAATGGTATGCAAATGCTAATTTCTAAACCAGATATACATAAATAAATATTATTTTTTGTTTTTTTTTCAAGAACAAAAATCTGGAAGAAATTAGCATATTGGTGACATTTTTAAACTCTAAAACAACCATACATCATGAAGAAATGCAACATATCCATCTAAACCACCTAAACACCCAACACCGAGAAATCAGACACTCAGGATCGTGTCTAAACCACCTACAATTTTCAATCCCACCTAAGCAATTAGAAGGATCATGTCTACCCTATTCTCTCCATTGTTTTTACGCATGTGTGCACATAAGATGAAAAAGAGATTCATGGAGAATCGATGAGATAAGGTAAGAGTGTGGTGCTAGACTAAAAATAAGTCTGGTCACTCAGGATTACCAAAAACGAAGATAGAAAAATGGGGATGTAATCCTGAATGATGGGGTTTGATTCCTGACTTTAATTTTCTGGATCAAAGCATTTGAAGTTCATTAGTAAGCCAAATAAGATAGAGTCAAAAACATTTCAGACAAAANGGACTTATTCCGGTTTGCCTGCGCTAAACGTCCAAATAAATGGTCAATGAACATATAGAATAAAGTGCAATGCGCAAAGATAATAGTTTAAAATCATCATGAAGCATAAACAAATNAAAATAAAGTGAAATGCGCATAAATAATAGTCTAAAATCATCACAAAACATACACGATCCATAACTGACTCGATAAAAGACATAAAAATGACTCAAACAACACCAAA
>OVAN01015932.1:0-10955 GCA_900406275.1 Anastatica hierochuntica
AATCTAACAACCTAACAATCACTGAATCATGAAATCCCCTTTTGAAAAACCCTAAACCCAACTAGAAAACTACTCACACATGGCAGTCAGAACAACACAAGATGAAATTGGGGAAAACATAATGTATTGAATGATTAAACAAAGAGTAGAGATAAGAAATCTTCTCCAAACGAAGTACAGAAGAGTAGATCTCTCTCAAANAAAGTTGTTCTTCCGAAATCGTCAAAAGCATAATCTGGAATAGAAAATCGAGTCTAGGTCTTAGGTAAAAAACAACTCGGTTCGTATTAACTTCGGTTTGTGTTTTTTAGGTTCTGGTCCGAAATCGGGACAAGGATCGATCGATCCCTGTCCTTCTGTGTGGACATTTCTGCAGTCTTCTTGAGACTTTCTTCGATGCTTGAATTCCACTCCAAATGCGTTCTTTTAGTCCATTCAAGCTCCGTTCCTGTAAAAACATCAAAGAACAACAAACCGCGCAAAAACGATCCGAATACATACTAAAAACCATAATTCTCGTACAAAAACCGTAGTGAAAACCGATAAAATGCGAATACATCACCCAACATTCTAAACCATATATAAGATTAAGATGAAATGTGTTATATTTGTAAATATAAAACATGCATAACATTACATTAAGACCCACCAAGGTTATATATATGGTTTTTTCTTAACAATACGTTATATTCTTAACAATACAACTAAATATTATAATTGTGTCGTAAACAATATTTTAAGTTTGTCTACATGTTTGTTGGAATTATGTGATCATACATAAATGTTTAAAGAGCATAAATCATAATTATGTTTAGATTGTTTAAAATCAATCAATCGACATCGATAATTGTTTAAAGATCACAAATCTTCTTATAATATTTTAAGTTTGTCTACATGTTTGTTGGAATTATGTGATGATACATAAATGTTTAAAGAGCATAAATCATAATTATGTTTAGATTGTTTAAAATCAATCAATCGACATCGATAATTGTTTAAAGAGCACAAATCTTCTTATAATATTTTAAGTTTGTCTACATGTTTGTTGGAATTATGTGATCATACATAAATGTTTAAAGAGCATAAATCATAATTATGTTTAGATTGTTTAAAATCAATCAATCGACATCGATAATTGTTTAAAGATCACAAATCTTCTTATAATATTTTAAGTTTGTCTACATGTTTGTTGGAATTATGTGATCATACATAAATGTTTAAAGAGCATAAATCATAATTATGTTTAGATTGTTTAAAATCAATCAATCGACATCGATAATTGTTTAAAGAGCACAAATCTTCTTATAATAAACTTAAAATCAGAAAGCATAGTTTTGAAAAATGAAACAACAATAATTAAACAATAAACATTTGGACGATTATTACTAATTAATCATCTTAATGTTTATGTACGAAACATTTTCTTTGGCGGATAGTCAATACTTCCATCGGAGTCGAACTCCTCCTCTTGCTCTGTCGAGTACTCCGTTGTTTGACTCCCAAAATTAGGATAATCTTGATTGTCATAGGTGTCATCATCCGACGGGAATAACTCTTTGGTCGGAGACTTCCTAAAAATATGTTCCTCACTCAAACCACGAATGGAGTTAGAAACCCGCTTGGTCTTTTTTTCATTCACCAACTGTTTACCCAGCTTGGTTTTTGTTGTAGAGTCGACGTTAGCCTTGTCCAACTCATTAAAGTTTTTCTTTTTAACATCATTTTTAAGCTGGTTTTCATGTAGCGGAGACATTTCGGATGTTACATCATCCACAACATCTTGTATGGCAAAAACATTTAACACACGTTAAGTAACAACAAAATAATGAAAATATAAAAAATTTTAATATTGTAGAGTTTGGAAGCCATTAAAATAAACATGTATAGATTATATTTATAGATCATTATGTTAAGTAACAATTAGTTATGAAAATATAAAGTTTTTAATATTGTAGAGTTTGGAAGGAATTAAAGCAACGGTTTAAATCTTTAATTTTTGATTAGATAGTCATGCAAAACCATCATTGTTTAGACGAAAATAAAAAGATCTTTTGTTTCTTATTAGTTGACCAACCAAAGCACCTAGAACACCTAAAATCTGACAAAGAACACATCATATTTTTTTTGCATGCTGAAAAGATCTTTTAAAGATCTGGGTTACTGATCGCACTGTCATTTCACATTGCACATCGGCTTTACGTGCAATATTAAACAAAAACCCAAAGTTACCCTTGTATTTTATATTTTCTTTATTGTTTATTTTATCATGGATTAAATGATAAGAACAATTTCATTTAAGCAATATTAGAACCGGAATATTGGCGTAATTTTTTTGCATATATTAGAACCAGTGATATAAACAATCGTTAAAATAATTTAGACGTCTCATTTTTACACCAAATTGATAAGAATAATATGAAAAATACAAAACATTTAAAATTTTAACTTTCAAGTCATCCAATATAATATTTACGATATCACTATTGTCATAAATCCATGCACATAAACATCTATAAATGATATTTATAAATCATTATGTATAGTTTAAACTATACTTAGATGATTATTTACCAATATATGATTATGAAGCATTACCACAATTGTTAATCTTCTTAGAAATATCTTGGGTGACGGAGAATGAATTCAAATAAGAATCACCTAAGTAATGAAAGATAGTTAAACATATTAATTTTCCTTTTTTTTGCCTTCCTACAAATACTTGGAAGGAAAACACTAAAATGCATCAAAATGTATAGTTCAGGTTACACATGTTACCCGAAGTTTCATTGGTGTTAGGAAGTTCTCCTGTAATCGAGACCAAATTTATGTCGGACATGGCTGTTGATAAAACGATCGTCATTTTTAAGTAACACAAAAGAACTAAACAATCAAAACAAATGAAGTAGGTATTGGTATTATAGAAATAAAAAAGCATTATTTACGCTGGATGAAAGATCATGACCTGAAAGATGATGTGTACCCGAGAGAGATCTTGGTTTCACTTGAGTAATACTTGTGATTCTTTTCCGAGATTCACAAAGTTGAAGATGTAACAAAATGGATAAAGAACAAATATATACTAATAACGAAAATGGACCATAGTATTTAAGGCCAAGTTGTTTACAATTGAAGATGAGCCTCTATAAAACAATACTTTAGTAATACTACAAACCGAATAGTTAAAATTTTCATCAACTTACAATCTTTTGTTGAAAATGGTTTGCCAATGTGTCAAATACTTACATTGTGTAATCTACAAAACTCAGAAAAAAATTCGAATACGTTATAAAAATGAGTGGTTGGTTAGCAAAATGATATTGAATCGTAAGTATGGTGTCCTTGTAAATTACCTCATCCTGGTTAAACGATGGAAGAGGAGACATGAACTTATCTTTGCCTATTCGAATGTGTTTGTGAAGACAACATGCGAATACTAATATATATATATATATATATATATATATATATGTGTGTGTGTGTGTGTGTGTGTGTGTGTGTGTGAATTAAAACTTGGTTATCAAACGTTCCCCGATATGGCAAATAATTAATATAATGACCGTCTAAGGTAAATTGAATGATATTTCTATAAAACGTTTTCGAGTATATTTTGGCCAAGATTTATGCACTTTACAAAAAATTCAAATTTAATAATTAGCATTTACAAAAATACGTTAATGGAAAGTTGAAATATACAATAATTATAGAAATTTGTCATTATATACAAAGATTTCAAATCTAAATTAATGTGTTATGTTTGAAATTAAAAATATAAGATTCTCATTATTAATGGCATTTCCAATAAAGGGAATTAAAACGGGAATGACATTAATTATATGCACACAATATATTAAAATCTCAAACCCTAAACACTAAACCCTAAAACCTAAACCCTATACTCTAAACCATAGACCATAAACCCTAAACCCTAAACCACAAAGCCTAAATTTTTAAAAATTTACTTGAACCCGTTTATGTGTTGGTTCCCAAACCCTAAAAACTAAACCCTAAACCCTAAACCCTAGACCATAAACGCTAAACCCTAAACCAAAAAGCCTAAATGTTTACGTGTTGCAATGCAATGATCATATAAATAGTGGTAACTACAACTAACCATAACATCACATAACATTACGTGTCGCGTTTACGTGTTGGTTATACAATGTATATTATGTAATTTCTCTATTTCGTTGGAAAACATTATATTATACAATGACATATAATGGAGAAACATTTAGATGATGAAATTTGTATGGGTTTTGTAGATGATGTAATTTGTATGGGTATAATGTATAATATATTGGTATTGGTCTGCATGACATAATATTAAATACAATTCATCAGTTGGTTGCCAAACATTATATTATACAATCTCAGATAATGAATTATAAATTGAATTGGTTTAGTGTATGACTACAATAATAACTCGGAATATTGTTTGGCAACATATGTAACTTGGTTCATGATTAACTCAATATTAAATACATAGATTAAAAAAGTTACACATGTTGCCAAACAATATACAAAATCTCATCGACCAATGAAATTATAATAATTAATCTGAAACTTCACCTATGATCGACACCTAAGCAAAAATCACTAAAGTGTACTTTCTTATGCAAAGAATCTTGATAGTGTGTGGTTGTATATTACCTAGGGGACTACGGAGCTATATTAAAAGGTCATGAAGAAAACAACACGCATCTTGTTTTGTAAGAGTGTGTGGATAGAAATATTTGAATTTTTTTCACACAAGAAGAAGAGAAAATCAGGAACTCACAAAAAGAATGTGAACGAATTTGAGATTTTGTAGAAAATAAACAAAAAACCAAATTGAATTGTGGCCATATGCTTGAAAAATGCCAAACAAGTTATCTAATCTCTGTGTGATTTATGACTGTCACATGTAGTGTGTGAGGATTGGTTCTTCTTAAGCTAAATTTAACGAGTTAATTGCTAATCTTAGTGAAAGCTGTGTGGCCAGACTTCTCATGTCTCATTTCCATGTTGCGACAACTCTCTAAATGGTAATCAATTTCTTTTACATCAGACAATTATAATTTTTTTATCAAGTTCACGGGAAAATGTTTTCTTAAAAAAACAATATGGATCTGATGAACACACAAATAAGAAAAGAAAACTAATCCACACGAATATTGGTTAACAACCAATAAAGTGTAATAACCGTTAAACTTTTCTTATTTTCGTGGAAATATAATCGCGAATTTTTGGACCGAGAACTAAACATCTTCATGGGACTGAGAATAAGAATATGTAAATTAATATTTTCCATACAAATTCAAACTAGAAATCAAACACTTCGCTTTTTTTTTCTTCTGAAAATGTCTCAACATTACTAAAACAAAGGTCATTTTGACCCAAAAAAACAAGAACTACTTGTCAATATGATACTTTAAACAAATAGATTTGTTTGAATAAATACTTTATGTTAACTAGTCTCTTCGTTTCTGCTGATTAATACATCTGTTATGATCTCTCCATTTTTTTTTGTATTTCACATCAGTAACAGCCCTGCCTCTTGCATTTAGTAGTCAAATAATTTCGATATGCGTCTCTTTATCTTTAATTTATTGCATTATATAGCTAGATCATAGTAGATGTCACGTTTGAAATGAGGTATTGAATAGCGGAAATTTTTGAATATCTAGGTGTCCTCGATCATTGAACTGCCGTTGTTGACCATCAGTCGTCTATATAGAATATCGACAAATATGTGATTATGTCGACGTAGAAATAATCAAAACTGTATTTAAAAATATCAAAGCTGGATCATGCTATAGAAGAACGACAATAATAAGAAATAGAAACTCGAAAACAAGAAAACAATTGTGACTCATGACGCGAGTGTTTTTTTTTCATCAGCCGCGAGTGTTTAGAGATGAAGCCATGAAGGTCATTGGAATTTGGAAACAACTTTAGTTATGATTTAGGTCTAGTTTTTTTTTTTTTTGCTTTAAATTTTTTTAGGTCTAGTTAGTCTTCTAATAAAAGAAAATAAATCAATAACGATAGTTCACTGATCATTCCCTATTTCTTGCATATATTTTACATTGTGAATTTAAGCTTCAAATTTTACTATGCACAAATCTTAACATGAGTTAACCAAAATCCTTGAGAAATATTTGCTTGTTAAGCCGTCTTGTGTTGTTCGTTCTACGAAATAATCAAAACATAAAATACAAGGTTTTACAAATTCAATAAGGGATCTCATTCAATAATTACAAGCTAAAGGAAAAGAAGACCCACACATGATGTGTAGTTTGGCATATAAATATTGATATAAATAGTGTCATTAAACATAGCATATGGTCCTCAGTTCATAGGCATCATCTACTTTTTTAAAGTCGACTTGACTTGAGAAAATACTAACCTTGCATACGTGTCATAACAGCAAGAGTGCAAAAACGTTTTATTAGAGTGCGGAAGATTTGAGAGGATGTTTATTGACTTGTGTGGATACTGATTAAAAGCTGATAATAGAGATGGTATACGACTTATACAAATTGTATAGGTTTTGATGTTCAAACTGGGCGTTGATGTGATGTCCAACGTTCCATGTACATACATGGAAAGAGATTTGAGTTCTTGTATTAATGTTGCTACTATGTTATTATTAAACTTTTTTTTCATATACGAATACAATTAAAAACTTAAACTTAAAAACGAATACAAAGTTAGCAACTGAGCGAATTCAATCTCGAAGCCACAACACGGTAATTTAGTGAATACAATGTAGCAACCATAAGTCGGCAGATCTAGAAAATGCATGTAACGTCCCGTCTCGAAGGGAACCGGAGTTAACCAACTAGTATCGACAAATTTATTGAAATACTCCAACCGTCGCTTCTAGACCGTTAAATCTGCAAAAACACCCAAAAAAGAAAAGGAAGAAAAGAGATGGATGATCGATTTTTCAAACAAGCCACCCAACGAGGTCGTACCCGGCTCCGTCCCACCCGACACTAGCTTAACCCCAAAATTCCAGACCTAAACCCTCTCCAAACAAGACACCTAGTGTGCCTGAAAAGCATAGTAAGCAGAAATCCGATTAAAAAATCTTTCCCAAATATTCTAAGACTCAATTTAAAAATCTGAAAACCGTTTTTCGTAACCATGCGTCCTAGAAACACGACCGCAACACATGCGCCCTAGCTCATCACTCAGGCACTGTCATTACCCATCATACCAGTTCTCAGCACGGTCTCATAGGTCACCACGCTCACTGCCCATCCCACAGCTCATGCATATTACTCATTCTAGATGTCGGAACGCATGACGACTCGCCAGCCGCTAAGGTTGCCATGGCCTAGGGCACCAAATATCCCATAAGGTTCTTCTTGCGCTCCGTCTTGACACTTTGGACGATGTACTCAACCAGTCTGGTACCTTCCTCTCTTGATCGCCCCACATAGGAAAAAGCACATCTTCGTTCACACCAAGGCTCTTACCCTGGAGCGGGGTGCATCACACCCGTATATTGGATAGAAGACTATCCAGCCACAGAACACATTACCATATTAATCTAGACTTAAAATTCATCTTACGTAATTCTCAAGCAAACCTAATTTAGATCTAGTCATTTGGGGAATTAAGTGTTCAGACAGGTTCTAGCCTATCGACTTAGCTACCCAACAAGTAATCGCACTTAGACATACAATTCTTTATATAATTCAATACATAGTACATAGCTTTTAGATGTCGAGACTATAGCTCGACATCGCGTTTCAAGATTAATCCTAGACTAACAAAATTAAACTAATGCTGAATGGAGAAGAGACCAAGAACTTCCTCGCATTGGCCACATAGATGAACTTCCTGCTTGGTTGACTAATGATCCACCTTATGATCTTTTACCCCATGATGATCCACAATCATCTTTCTTATCCCAACTTGAACCGCTTCTGTCGGAAGCACCGTTGGGACTCCAACTTCCCCAACCACGAACTCCAGATTTGAATGGTTGATGACCCACCTTCGGAAAGAGAAACATGGACCAGGAAAACTCGAGGTTAGACCTTACCCGAGGATCTGTCAAAAATGAAAACATTCCAATTATGGAAATATGCCATAAATGGAAAGTTTTCGAAAAAGAGAAACTTACCTGAAAAGGAAACTTTCCTAAAACGGAAGGTGACGAATTTGTAAACCTTCCATATTCGGAAACTTTCCAAAAAGGAAACTTAGGACCAGTGCAAAATGTTAATTTGCCTTCCGTGGAAAGACAATAGTCTCGGGAACGTCTCGGGCCGTCCGTGACTCCCATAAATAAGAGCTCAGAGTTCCTCAGCTTCCTCATGGCGCGTACAAATTTGCTCAGCGACCTCCGGAACCTCAAACGAAAAACATAACAAAATAAGTAAAGCGGAGAACAAGAACTTAAACCGACGAAATTGGGTCCAACCTGTTAGATCGGACCAAACCAGCTAGATCGACTAAACAGGCTAGACCGACTAAATGGACTAAATCAATTAGACATGCTAAACCGACTAGACCGTTTAAACCTACTAGACCGGCTAAATTGATTAAACTGACTAGACCAACTATACCGACTAGACCGACCGAGGGCGCCGACCTAACATATCTTAATTGGTCGAACCGACTAACTAACCTAACCAAAGACTAAAAAGGAAAGAAAAGAAAAGGAAGGAAAGAACAAACTTATCGGAAAGAGCGTCATAGCTCGCTTGAACCTTCTGAAAACCGCTCGACTCTCGCCGAAAAGGACTCAGAGAGTACACCGAAAAAATCCCAAGAACCCGCCGGAAAATGAAACTCCACCAGAGCCAGTGGCTTAAAACCCGGTGAGGACTAGCCGAGAAGTCGGTCTCCTGTACAAAACATTGCTCTGACTTGTGAAGAGAATGAGAAGGGGAAGAGTTCTATATACAAGGGGAGGAAGGGAGGGAGGAAGTCTTCAACTTCCGATGTGGACTTTGTAAGAAAAAATGGGAAGCGGTAGTGAAAGATTAGAGATAGAGATCTGGAGAGGAAGAAATTTTAAGGTAAGAGCTAAAGAAAATGGTAATGAAAATAAAAAATGAAGAAGAAAAGGTTAAGTATCGAAAAGAGAAAGAAAGAAAAGGAAATAATACATGCGCCTAATGATTCGGCACGGATCTCGGGAGATTTTTCCTTCCATTTCCAAAATCTCCAAGATCAAGATCAACGGTCCAGATCTGTTGTCCGTTAGTGAGAAACACTACAAGCTTCCCAGGAAATCTTCCGTTCAAAATCCAGATGACGAGAGCAGCAAGCCAGAAGTCGGGAACCATAAAGGCGCTCCAAGAATCCAAAGGGGTTGAGGAAGAAAAGTGATTGCGTCATGCCAAAATACAAGGGTAACATATTATTCCTCAGCTTCAGATCAAACTTGGACAATAAAGGACAAACTGTTGGGAACATTTTGGACCTTGAGAAATCTTCTGGGTTCGGAAGCAGTACGATGACCCTAGCCAAAAGCAGGGGAATGCCAAGGAGCAGGAAGCAGGAAGCAGGAAGCATGAAGTCGAAAGTATGCCTCCGGGCAGGAAGCCACAAGACTCTTCCACCCGATAAAAAGAAACCTAAAGGAAAAAGGTAATATGCTTATATATTTAAGGATATACACGGTTTTCCTAATTCTAATGAGATAACCATCAAAAATAGACTATAAATATAAGACCTAAGAGTTCTTACGAGGCATCCAAAAAAAGCCCTAGAGACTAGACAATAAGTTAAGAGAAACTTGATCTTTGCAAGGGTTCTAACACCCAAATCGCATTGTACCTGTTTCTCGTGATCAATATACAATGTCTTTCTCTGTTTTTTCACTTTCATTATTATCTCTTGCTTTCGAGTGCTATCAAAGAACAACCCCGAAAACATCAAGCACGAGACCCACTCATGTCCCTCTCCATTGCTTGATTCGTTTATGTATAGTTTCCATTCTCCTGCTCCCCTTTTCTCCTACTTAATTTTTATTTCTTCTTATATCCCCGAGATCATGGATGGAGCAAATTATGCTACGAAATTCCCTAGGATTTGTGACTCTATTGCGGTAGCTGGTCAAAAGATCACGTTGTATTCTCCTAGCTCCACAGCCCACTTTTCTAACCTTTCGGAAACCTTTGGCTTGTAGAGCACTATTTTGACGGATAACGAAGTAAACACTACCACAAGGTGAGATTGAAAACATGGGCGCAAATTCTTGGCTTCCATGACTAGGGCATGTAGTGTGTTTATGCATCTAAAAGTGACTTGCTGGCATAGTAGGCTGGATGATGTTTGCTTCCTTCCTCCCTAGCAAAGATGGCACTTACGACTCACTCAGAAACCGCGAGGTAAAGTAAGAGCGCATCTCCATCTTGCGGCTTGGAGAGTATGTTCGAAGAGGTAAGATACTCTTTCAGCTTAAGCAAGTTCTCTTCGCATCTTTGATCCTACGTAAAGTTCTTTGGGTTTTTTAGGGCCTCGAAGAATGCGTGTGACCTATCAGAAAGTATGGATATAAACCTGCTCAAGGCTGCCATTCTCCCTACTACATTTTGCACGTCGTTAGGGCTTTTAGGTGAAAGAATTGCATGAAACGCCCTGATAACCTCTGGATATGCCTCGATCACTCGATGTGCGACTATATAGCCTAGGAATTTTCCTTAACTCACACCAAAAGAACACTTGGAAGGATTGAGCTTCATGTTATATTTTCTCAACGTGGAAAAAGCTTGTTGTAGGTGTTGGGAGTAATTTACGTCATGTGAATTATCCAGACTTAGATGGAGTGTAGCAGTAAGATCTTAAAGCAGGAGAATGCCCAGAAGCAGGAAGCCAGACGACGTCCTATAGCCGAAAGCCAAAAGTCAGACGACCAAGCATAGTGATGGCTCAAGTTTTCACCCAAGAAATCACTACAAGCGTACAATTAAGCACGTTGTAGTAGTTCGGGTATCGAATCCACAAGG
>OVAN01015933.1:0-10954 GCA_900406275.1 Anastatica hierochuntica
GTTCGTTGGGTTTAAGGATTCTCACATAGGGATTCATGAGTTGTTGATATAAAATCGTATGATTAGAGATTTAATCTAATGGATCTTCATCTTTGATTGTTCATAAAGCATGAAATTGAATTGATCACTTAGTTTCTGAACTTAGGTACTTTAACTACTGGAGGTGAATGTTTAAATGCTCGAAAGGATCTTAGATGAGCAATTTTTCTTAAGCCAACGAAAGTTGATGTTTAAGTGAATTATGAACTTATCGTATATGTTAGTAATGCATGATTAGAAATCGAGGGCCAACGGAAGTTAGTCTCGAGATTTCTAATACACGGGGAGCTGTGAGTACGGAAGTAGATCAGTTCCGCATTTGAATTTGAGTTCAAGACGGTTCTTAACCTTTTCCCTAGTCTATAATTTGAATCAACAATGAATTTTTTCCCTGAGAATACTCGATGCCAACCACTTCTTTGATTGTTTTACAACCTCGTCGTTTGCTGCCTGGTTTTCTGTGCTCTCGTGATTTCGATATTTGCATCACTCTACAAGACATCTTTTTATCTTTAGCCCGCTGTTTGATTCTACATTCTTCGTTCTACCTTTGGTCTCTGTGGATTCGATCCCGAACCACTACAGCGTACATCTATGTGCTTGCAGTGTTATCTCAGGCGAAAAACTGAGCTATCAAGAACTTCTAAAATCTAGCTCTAATCTTTGCATTTCCATGTTCCAGTAACTTGCATTAAGTAACATAACATAAAACACCACTCAACATATTTAAAATTGTTAAACCTGTAAACCTGTTCAATTTGACTTTTACCAGCCAGTTTAAGCTACAACCACGTTGATTCCTATCACTGATTCTAATAAACTCTTAGTGGTAATCAAATTGATATGCTATTCATAGCAAGTTGTGAAAAAATATATCTATGGGACCATGAGTGAACCACTCAATCAAAAAACAAGAACCTAGTGTATACCGCATTCTAAAACTAACAGAACACGCCTCTTTACACCAATGTCAGGAAGACTATCGATACCTATGTGAAGAACCATTGAAAAACTTTTCTTACACACAATATGCAGCTTCCTAAACCATTAAACACTTCTTTGGTCAATCAGACACTTCAATGCTGCTTAAAGATTTGATCAAACACAAGATATTCTTGAAAAACATAGCTCCACCTAGAGAACAACCCCTTTTGGATTCACTATGATCTCTGTAACACTAACCGCTCCACCTGGAGCAATAACCCTTTAGAAGTCAAGTCTTTCCAACCTCAGCTCCACTTCTTCTTTTCTTTGATTTTCTTAATCACTCTTAGGACTTGATTGTATAGGAATAGTTAGTACAAAAGTTCTCTATTACTATAACCACCATAAGATCCCAAGCACTCTTTAATCTTTTATGAAGCTTTCAATATGTTTTTCTTTCACCAAATTGACCAGGAATTGATTGGCATATACATTTTGAAATTTCCAGCGAGTTGTACCGTGTTAACTTTGACCCAAGCATCCTTCATTCGGACTTGATACCCACCAATATTTTTACTTTCAGTAATCATCTATTTATTTATCAACACTAATTTCTTGAAGCTTCCAATTTATTCTAGATTAGTATTTCTGAAATCCATTAATGTAGAGTATAGATTACTGAGCAAACCTTGATACTTTGAGTCTTCAACCATAAGAAGTTTGTTCACCTATCTTTCATTCATGTCCTTTGAACGTAAGAGGTTGAAACCGTTCGATTCAAAACCTGGTTTCAACACCACCAATTTTCCCATAAGTTTTTCACCAAGAGTCTCATCATATTTCTAGCCCAGTTCAACCACAAATCCTTTGTATCATAGTATACCTGACCTAAGAGTACCTCAATCTATAACTTCTTGATCATGTTCCAACAAGACCTCTTCTGTTACAGCAAAACAACTTGTATGTTTGCTTCACTTAATTTATTACCAAATTGTCTCCCACTTCGCTCCAAAGACTATTTTTCTTTATGTCAACTAAACCTCTTGTTGGTCCAATTTATGAGAAGTTATACGATCTACTCTCTCATTTTAAACCATCAACTACAGACTTTTCACTCTAATCAATTCCCCTTTGGACTCTTTCAGATTCTTATATTTGTAGGAATCTAAACCATTATGTTGAGATTGATATGTTTAACCAAGAAACCTTCTCAAATTTTAAACAGGCACTAATCTTCTTCCCATCCCTTTCTTTGTCTTAACTACAACATCTTTCTGAATTTCGTTTCTTCACTCATCTGCAGCATTTCAACCATAATCATGAAACATTTAATGATATTTAACGGTCTCTGACACACATACAGATCCTACTTGCAATGAGTCCCCCAAACCTGAATCACATATGTCACCAAATACCATTCTATCAACCTTTTAGTACAACACAACATCTAACTTAAACAAACAAATATGTTCAATGCAAAACATGACACCAGATTTGAACCTTAAACATTCTTTTGAAAAGATAAAATGCATCTTCCGTGATCGACCAAGATTTCAATCCTTCTAGTGCATAACAAGAACCATCAGAGACAAACCCATAAGAGAACATCACAAAATCATCTTGTGATATCACCATAAATACACCATTAAATAACCAAGACCTTGAGACCGAAAAACATATTTTGAATTTTGAAGTCATGAATTACTTGACCTGAACTCATCCCATAGGAATCAAAATCACCCTTAAACTTGTAGATAAAACCTCCACAATACATTCAAATTGGTTTCTTTAGTAATATACACCAAGAATAAATCTCCTTTTGTCTATTCTTTCTTTAATCCTCAATCCATCATTCCTCTCAAGACTAACATCATCTCATGAGTCTGTAGAACTAAAAACCCACGACATAGAACTCACAAAACTTGGAGAAATTAACTTACACTTTCGTAAACCTGAAATCGTTTGATCTGATTGTATTGTTCTTTGAAATCTTTCTTTCTCCAACACATAACATCTTCAAAAATTACCATACTCCATCTTATTGCTTGTGCTTGAATCATCATCAATTTCGCAAACATCTGGTTCTTCTTTTGAAGTAGCGATATATGATGAGTCGAAAGATTTTTTCGATTATTTAAATTTCCCAGAATGTCTTCAGGAATCATCAACACTTCAATCTATTTCCTTGATTTTGTTATACCGTATAACCCATGACACATTCAATTCCTTACAAAATCAAACTCATTGTTGCTAGTGAGTTCCTTCCTTAAATCTTGTGAATCACTAAGACATGACGTTGAAGCTTCATGTATCCACTGAGTCAGTGTTGATTCGCCATCGAATTATATGAAACATCGATTTCACCCGGTTCACAGTATTAAAACCGGTACATTCAGTTAGGACCTTTCGGTCGCAACTTACCTAGATGTACACCAGAAAGAACCTCCGGTGTGGTGTATACAATCAGAACTCTCACCCACCAATCATATACCGATTAATTGAAAAGAAGAAGAAGACAAACCGAGAATAAGAAGATGAGAACCAAAGACCCCAACATTTAATCTCTATGTCTCTCTATCTCTCTCTTTTTTGTTCTTTTAACTAAAGTAAAAGAAGCTTCAGGAGTGTTGTTACCATTAAATCATAAAAGGTTAAGTAGCAAGAGCTTGACAAATGTGTCACATGCACCTAATAGCCTCTTTCCTAAAACCTTCCTTCTCACCAAGAGTGTTTACTACATTTTATTAACTCCTCCTTACGAGTCTCATATGGATGATTCCTTCAAGCTTTGAGTTAGCTTCTTTATGTTGAACCAATAATCACCAATTCTTTTGCGCAAAATTGCTTAAAATAGATGAAAATATTTGGTCACACAAAAACATAACTCTCAAAATAGTAAACTTACAAAACTAACTTATTATTTCGTATCTCCAATTTAGTGTTTAATTATTTACACCAATACCATCATCTTATTTATTTTCTCAACCATCATTTTCCATCGCTTAATGCTTGACTCAACTCAAACCTAGAGACCTAACCACCCAAAATAGTGCATTAGATCACATTTTATTAACTTATTCAACCACCATTATTCGATTTTTATTTTAGGATGATAAAAACGAGATTGACTTTCATTTGATTTACATAGTGATGTTGTATGCTCTCTTGTTTGGTGCATAGGTACAATTGGAAGGAAAAAATGAGCACTGCAAGAACTTAACTTCTCTAAATCTCAAGATAAAATCAAGTATTGTTTGGAAGAATAATTTGTGATTTAAAGAGCAAAGCATACTTCTTGAAAAGTTTGCGTTGTTAATAGCACATTGAAAGCAGATAATCTGGATGGTTACTTTGTAATTGCCCAAAGCAGACGTTTGTGCCGTCTCTTTTATAAGCTACATTTTATGAAAGTATATTGCACGTACGTCTGCTTTAGTGGCTAAATTTCGTAAAGCAATCTGCATGAATATCTTCTTTGGATGCTACATTTCACAAACTAGACTACACGGACGTCTGCTTTGGATGTTATATTTCACCAAGCAGACTTCACAAGCATCGGCTTTGGATGCTAAATTTGACCCAAAAAAATTGCACGGGCGTTTGTTTAGAATGCTATATATGACAAAGCAAAATGCATGGACGTTTGCCTTGGATGACAAATTTTAAAAAGCATAATGCACGGACGTCTGCTTTGAATGTCACATTTAACAAAGCATATTGCACAGACATTTTTTTGGGTGCTATACTTCATAAAACAGAATGCACAGACGTTTGCTTTGGAACCTGTTATTTAGAATCTACATTTTACAAAACAAAGTGCATAAGCGTCTCCTTAGTCATTGCAATCGCCCGAAGGAGACGACCAAATGGTGTTTAGTAACTTCTTTAGCCACTTGAGTTACTTTTGGAAATTAAATATTTTAGGGGTTAGTTTTGTGTTTGACCAAATGTTTTGAGTCAATTTTGAAACTTCCTAATTTCTTAACCATACTCAGTCGAAAACAATTTGTTCTTGTCCACACTAGTCGCTGAAAATTCCGTCGAGATCATCAAAACCCATTTGGTTGCATTTTACATGGTGTCGAAAAAGGCACTGGTACTATTGTCGCTGCTAAGACCACAATGAAATACGACAACATGGTGGTTGAGGAAGGGATGAATGATCTTTGACTTCTTATAGAGACAAAGACAAATGTTGGCTCTGAAAACAACCATTGTTAACATCAATAACATAAAATAGATTATCTTATCGTCCATGAATTTTCTCTCACTTCTCCCGGATTTTGTGTCATAAAAAAACAATTTAAGCAACCTATAACCTTGTTCCCCTGAATTCTTCAATGGAGCATGGCCAACAAGACTTAAGAGGAAATGAGAGACAGGGAGAGAGACCTAAAAATCTTAGAACTCGAAAAGAAAAAGACGACGAAGACGAAAACTTAAAAAGAAATTTTAAAAAGAGAAAAATCTGCATACTTGCAATCCATATTTAAGAATTTTTGACGAAATTAGGTCTCAAGCACCAAATATTTAAATCATTACTTGAGCACATCTTCCTAAGTTAACACTGAAGAATCTCTGCATAATCCAAAGAAGAGAGCATCTTTTTCAGTCTAGTTATACAAAAACTCGTTTGGCTCTGATTTGAGATCATCAAATGATCCAAACTCGAGCGGATTGAGTAATCAAAAAGGGATCACCAACAACGATAGAGAAAATAGTTTTGATTGACTAAGATAAGCTAATAGAGAGAATGAGGCAAAATTAGAAATGGAGATAACTATGTCATGATTAGGCTTCACAGAGTCAATTAAAATGATAAATGAAGAGAAGTCGTGCGAAGATACTAACATGGTGGCGGTTAAATGTGCGGAAGATTCGACAATGAAAGTTGTTATCGCTGTCACTGTCGATTGCGAAAAGCAAAGTGAAGAAGGCGTTTTTTTGTAAAATAGAAGAGAAGGAGAGTCAATTTAACCTGTTGGAACTTTAAAATTGATGAGAAAATAAAAGAAGAACTATGTTTATGTGGAAATAATTAAAAATTATTAATTGATGTTAAAATTAGACAGAGACTCAAAATCTGAGTAAATCTAGCAGGATATAAAAATTTGGATGGAGAAATATAGCCTGTTGATCTTTTTATTTTATATTTTAGTTACGACTTGGCTCCAGAAGATTTTTGTCATTTGATATCTTATTGATATTGTAAACATAGGTTGGAATACACTCATAAAACAGAAAAGCGGCGGTTGGACATAAAATATCCAAATACCACAAGACGACGGTTTACAAGGTACAACCTGAAAGTCAAAAAAAAAGATAAAATTAAGAAGGAACTAAAAAAAGTACAAAGTGAGACCTAATACACGAAAACTTAAAAGACAACACACGAGCCAATTAAATAAAATTGGTAATAGAATAGTCTTTTGTGACAAAAAAAAAAAAATAAAAGCTAAAAAGAAACACAAAGTCAAATTTTGAAAATAATATTAACTAAGCCTCTTGCATTGGTAAGCCTATAATTTGGCAGTTTTTAAGAATCTCATTATATTATTCTCAATCTTCTGAAATCACAAAAACACAAAACCACATAATTTACATGAATACCGCTGTGACTTAAGATTATATTTTGTAATCTGCTTGCAAGATCCAAGTACTATTGAAAACAAGAATTAATCAAGTCACACTAACAACATTAATGACCTGTAACTAACCAAGAATATATAAGCAACCAAATACCACCATACAGAACACTACAACCAAGACAAAAACACATAAATACTAATAACAAACATATAAGCAACCATTGGAGTGGGAGAGTTATAGTTGAAAAGAGGATTTTTCCTTTCGATCAATACTAAAAGAAAATTTTTAAAATTTTTCAAAAAATAAATAAATGTTTTGAAGATGAATCTTGTCCCATGAAATAGTAAAAAATTAATTGGCGATATCGAGCTGGTACAACTTTTTCTTTTTAAATGCCCTATTTAAATGCCAAATAATTTCTTGATGTTATCATGTAATATTCATTTTGTTTTGGTGATAATAAAACATATGCATCAGTGCTTTTTTATTTCTGAAAGAGTACATAAAAAGACATTCTAATGATCTTCATTCACCAATCTTGGCATGAATTGATAAAGATCTAATTTTTATTAATTCAAAACTATTCAAAATTGTGATCAAATTTTAAATCAAATATTGAATTTCTATCCCTCAAATGTTTTAAAAAAAATTGAAGCTAACATCATGAAATAGAATAATTGGAAATTCCGAGCTGCTGAAAAAGTTGTGATGTGTTCTTTTTATCGGTTTTAATATAGCCTGTAGTTAGAAAATATGATATTTCACTACATATTGGATGATCCTGACCAGTTCATAGTCCATTATGATATGACCATAAGATGCCAAAGTCCATCAACAAAACGACACACCAATATGATCAAAGAATATGTCAAACTGACAACAATTATGAGCCCTAAGACCATGCAAAAGGACAAGACGAGATTCGAAGAGACTAGCGACCAAATGACTATCCAACTACACATTTAATTTCTGGTCAAGTCTTTGTTATTTAATAAGTTGCAAACAAAAGACAATGAAGCTTTAAAATTTATAAAGGCCCATTTCCTAACAATCACACAATTTGCAAGTGCACACGAATATGCTATTGTAGTACTTTGGGGTCCGAACCACAAGGAGAAAACCTTAGCTACATAAGTTCAAACTTTAAGAATACACAATTTTTCTTAAGCTAAGCGAATAAAAAAAGGGGGTTTTGGTTTTTGTAATTAAAGGAAATCAAAAGGAAACATAAGTAGACAAGGGAAATAAATCATAAAGTAGAAACTTAAATAAATAAGCAAGTAAAAGCGATAAGATAAAGATGGATCTTGGGACAATGGTTATGGGTTCAGGCTCAATCTAGAGATGTGATGGATGTTGGTAAAGCTTTATTGGAGGATCAAAGCTATTCCTAGACCAAGGATCCCTCTATTATCGATCAACCCACTCTCGTGACAGATATCTATTCACCCATACACATTACAAGGCTCAACTCGTGTTTGTTGCCTATCTAAACATGGAAGTGATAGTGATTCTCAAGCCCTTCTAGCTATCTAGCACCTAGATAACTTCCACTCTCATGGGCCCAGGTGAAATACATATATCTAGTTCCCTCAGGGATTTCATTGAACACTTTGTAGACGTCAATGAGCAAGAAAATAACTATGAAGAACTAAACTAAATCTAGTAGGAATCTATGCCAAGATCTAGCCTAATCATCCATCACAACCTTAGATATATACCTAGCCTAGTCATTGATTTGATCTGATTTAGTAGGTAGGTAATGGTGTAACAAGAGAAATCAAAAAGAACTAAACCTCATGACTGTGGAATCAATGCTTGAACTAATATCACTCTCATGGTTAAAAGTCATATTTGCAAGCTAACATATTTCACTCAACTCTCGTTTGTTGTGATCATTTAGCAAATAATCATTAAGAATCATTCCACTTTGTCACCAAACTCCCTAGCTATCAACTCCCGTTGGCTAAGCTAAGTTTGGCATACTTTAGGCTCTCATCGAACACCTCTCAGGCGTGAAATGTATACATGTCAAGATCTAGTTTTTATCTTATATCTAGCATTAAGAACACCTAAACCTTAGAGAACTAAGTCCTATCTATCACCAAACACCATTCCATTACCACAAATCATCTCAAGTCTACCATCCCCAAAATCCAAGAAAAGATTACTCACACATCATAAAATTGTTTAAAATTAATAAAAGAGCAGTTGTTATGTTCTTGGAGGCTAGAGGGGGTATATATACTAAAGGAAGGAGAGAGGAAGCCCTAAAAGGGATCTTTTCTCGTCAACACTGCCTAGCATCGACCAAGGGAGGTTGGCATCGAGCCCTGGGTCAATGCTGACCCAAAGATGGCCAGCATCGACCCCTGGGTCGATGGCAAGGTCCCTTGGCAGCTTCTAGTGTCTTCTTTCATCCTTTGAGTGCTCCAATCGATCCCATCTTCTCCCATATCATTTGGCTCCTCTTTTCCTTGATTCCTTAGCTCCAAATACACCTTGAATTCACCTCTAGAGCCTCCATAAATCCATCTCAAAGTTGCACCTACAAATGCAAAGAAAGTGGTATGCAAATGCGATATGCTCCTAAACTAGATTTTAGACTTAAAATTATGCATTCTGAGACTTATATGCAATATTTACAACCTAAATGTGGATGAAACTATGCTAAAATACATCAATATGCATGAAAATATATACACATCAACACCTTCGGACTTTTCCTTTGCTTGTCCTCAATCAAACAACAAAGATCAAATCTGGAAGCGGGGTTTGAAAATGAGAATCAAAGCCAAAGTCTGTCTAGAAATGCTTTCAACTCAATGTCCTAAAGAGTAGTATTATAGTGCAAAAATCACGAATACTCAATATACTTTGCCATACTCGTCACAAGAACTATCTCTAGGCACCTAAGTTAAACATCCACATACCGTCTTATCCACCAATCCCTTAACATTTAATTAAGCTTATGGTGTGCGGTCTTTACTTATGGGAAAAAATCTCAATCCATTCGGCTTGGAAATTAAAGGGGATGGATGTTTAAAGAAGTGTTTGAAGCAGGTTTCACTCAATTTTGATGGTGGTTTTTCTCATAAAAACAAGTAATCCAAGAGATATGGAAAAATCAAGGTAGTAGCTGAACAACTTAGGCATTCAAAGCTATTACTTCCACTAGGCTACAAATCCTGATTCCCATTAATTACCTACACTACCCGGATGTGTTTCCGTTCCTAAGGCTCTAGAGATCGAAATCCCCACATGCTCTTTCTTAGCATGATTCTCAAGATATTCCGATGAGATTAACAACTCCTTCTTTCATTCCTTGCTTAGCACTAAGAGATCCTTTTATAATTTTATTCAAACCCTTTGTTCTTCTAGCAATTCTCTTTAAATTGGATCAACTATCACTAGATCAAAAACCTTGATTCATTTTTCTCTTTCTTGAAATCCCACTGGTGACTCTCTTAAAAAATCTGAATCCTTAAGACTTATGCTAGGAACTTACAAGACTTTGGATCTCTTAGACTCTTTTCTTTGAATACTATTTCCCTTATATTTTTCTCAACTATGCTTGCATAAATTCTTGATCGAGAACAACCTTCTCAAGCTTTCTACACTAGGCTCGCCAAGAACAACTCCCAAACCATGTATATATTGAAAGACCCCTTCCTAAAATCTAGTTTATCTTAAAATGAGGCTAACTCTAAGAAAACACTTCACTTTGTCATTCAACTTCAATTCACACGAGGTTTTTCCATGTGTGCATTTTCCAAAAGAGGCCTCACATTCAAACAGTAAAGAAGGTCTTAAAAGAAATGTTTTAGGTTTTCAAGGTGGGGACACTACTCTTAAAATGAGAGTAGCCACTTGAGTTAAGAGGAGTGGTAAAATAAGGTCAAAACATAACTCAAGTGTATAGTGTTTTACCATAGAAAAGTACTTCAAGACCATAAGCGAGAAAAACTAATTCCAATTAGGTTCACTTAGATGGGATTGACTTCAAATCCAATATGCTTCAGTTTTCAGAAAGAGCTTCGAGAACCCAATTCAAAGCATTGATTTTCCAAATTTCTAAATTGTTCAAGCATCATAATACTACTAATGAGGGCATTGAATTGTAAGCATGACTAAGTCTACTTATAAGGCAAGGTTATTCATATAAAATGCAATCCTATATGCTCTAATCACCTAAGTATTCACAAATGGATGCAGTCGATATGCAAATTTTTGAAAACAAATTGAAAATCTTTTTGGATTTTTGAAAATTTTCGATTTATTTTGGTTTTTTATAAGTCATAGCTATCTNATTTTGGTTTTTTATAAGTCATAGCTATCTACAATGTAAGAATCAATATGCATGAAAAGAAAACAACAAAACTTAAAATAGCATTAGTACTAA
>OVAN01015934.1:0-10954 GCA_900406275.1 Anastatica hierochuntica
CCTGAAGAATGCACATATTTGGTTTATTTTCTGATTGGTGATTTGTACTTGTGTAGTTAGGGGACATGAATATCAATATATTCTTTCTCTCCTACGATTTTGCATAATGTCTTGCATTTTTGACGCAGTTTTTGATACCCGAAACAATCTAGCCTCACCACTAAAAAGCCTTGAATACCTAGCATGATTTCCTGATTATGAGTTCTTTGGTGAAAAGTTTTACGTCCATCTTAATTGAATTTAGAGAGTTAATAACATGGAAACTGAGTTTGCAGGTCAAGATTTTAGAGTATGGATGAGTTTGGGAGGTTATGCAGCGATTCTTGGGGAGAATGTTCTAACTGTTTTGAGTCTTTATGGTTAGCGAAAGTATCGCAAAGTAAGGTTTTCTGATAGCATGCTATCCTTTTGGTTTTTGAGTTTCTTTTCCCGCAGGCTTAATCTTCGTTTCTTTTACTTGATGACAAACAAATATTTAAGTCTGGGGGATTTGATGTGTCAGTATTTTAGTAGTTTTTACACGAGATTTATGGTGTTTAGTATGTATTCAGATCGTTTTGGCGCGGATTTGTGTTCTTTGTTGTTTTTCCAGGAATCGAGCTTGAATGTGCAAAAAGAATGCATTTTGGATGGATTGCAAGCATCGAATGAAGTGTTCATGAAAAGCTGGAAAAATACCCAGAAAATTAGACAAGGACCGACCGATCCATGTCTATGGATCGATTAATCCCTGTCCTGTTTTGCAGACCGATTTTACGAAGAACCAGACCGAACTTATTTTGAGCTGGATTACAATCAAAAGACTTGAGCTCGTGTTTTACCTTTCATTATACGCTTTTACAGACTTTTAGAGAGGAGAGATTGATTTTGTAACCTAGAGAGAAGAAGCCTCTTTGTACTTCGATTCGAGAAGTTTTCGGAACCCTTTTACTCTTGTTTTTATTAAATACATTCATGTCTTTCTTGAATTAGATCTGTGTTTTTTCAATTATCATGAGTGAGTAATCTGATCGTTGGGTTTAGGGTTCTCACATAGGAATTCATGATTTGTGGATGTAGAATTGCATGATTAAGAACTTAATCTAATGGATCTTCATCTAGGATTGATCGTAATGCATGAAATTAAATTGATCACTTAGTTTATGAGCTTAGGTAATTTAACGCCTGGAAAGTGTTTGTTTAAATGCCTGAAAGAATCTTAGATGAGCAATTCTTCTTAAGCAAATGGAAATTGATGTTTAAGTGAATTGTGAACTTATCAAATCTGTTAGTAATGCATGGTTAGAAATCGAGGGTCAACGGAAGTTAGTCTCAAGATTTCTAATACATAGGGAGTTGATACTTCGAAAGTAGATTAGTTCTTCATTAGTGTTTGAGTTCAAGACGGTTTTAATCTTGTTTCCTAGTCTATAATTTGAAACAACAATGAATTGTTTCAATGAGAATACCCGATGTCCAACACTTCTTTGATTGATTTTACAACCCCGTCGTTGCTGCCTGCTTTCTTTGATTTCTGATTTTCGATATTTACATCATCTCAAAAGACATCTTTTTAGCTTTAGCTCGCTGTTTGATTCTACATTCTTCGTGCTACCTTTGATCTTTGTGGATGAGATTCCGAACCGCTACAACGTACTTCTATGCACTTGCAGTGTTTTCTTGGGCGAAAACTTGAGCTATCAATAACCCATGTTATTGATAAGCTCAGGTTTCACCAAATAACTATATGTAAGTGCACAGATGAACTCGCAGTAGTATATACAAGACCGATCCACAAAAACTAATGATTAGACGCAGAGATGATGAATCAACTACGGCCTAAGGCTAAAAGGAAAAAACTGGTGGCAGCATGAAATGAGATTAAAGCAAGTAAAGTAACAAGAAAGCAAATCAAACAGGGTTGTAAACAATTAGGAAGAATACTGGCACATGGTACTTACAGGGTATTTATTTCATTGTTGATGTAGATTTATTGTCATGCAAATATTTAAGAACCGTCTGGAACTCAAATAACAATTTTAGAACTAACTTACTTTGTAGCGCTAATTCACTATGATTTAGAATCCTAAACATTAACTTTCGTTGAGTCTCGGATCCTACACATGCATTCTAATCAGGTTTGATAAGTTCAAAAAGCGTTTTAGCATCGACTTTCATTCGCTAAAGAAACTTTGCTCATTTAACACTTGTTCATGTATTTAATCGAACACTTTCGGTGTGTTAAATAACATAATATCAGAAACTAAGTGATCAAGCTAATTTCAGCATTAAGAATGGTGTTCCACTTGAGACCTTCCGGTAGAAGTCATCTCTGTGGCGATCTGATCTTTAGCATGGAAGAGCGAGGCAACCAGCTAAAAAGCAAAGAGAAGGAAGGTTAGCCAAAAAGAAAAGGACCAGTCAAAGGCCAAGGGTAAACTGATTACCTTAATCATCCTTTTCTGAACGTGATCAAGAACCCCTAGATTATTAGAGCTGGGATAGCTGAAGGGGACCGAAGGGAAGACAGAGCTTTGTAGGTGCTCCAGAGCATCGTTAAGGTCACTAGCAGAGGAGAAGGAGGGCTTGGCAGGGACACTCTTCTGCTTCTTGGTGGAAGTCGAAGTCCTCTTGATCCCCTTCCTCTTGGACCCAACAGAAGGAGACTCTGAGATCTCCACCACTTCTGGAGTCTTGCTCCCTGATTCCAGCTTGGCCTTCTTTGCTGCCTGAGCTCTCTTAAAATCCTCCAACGCTTTGGATCTAGATCCTACCATGTTCCCTGCAAAGCGATAAGAAGTTAGCAAAGGAAAAAATTGAAAGCCTAGCAAAAAGAAAAAAGCAAACCTCTGATGTTGCTTTTTCTTAGTGCTTCTTCACTCAACAAGAACAAGATACTGCTCTCTTCAACTGGATTCTCCCAAGCCTCCTCAGCACCCTCTTTACCTTTTTTCGACTACTCTGCCGATACCTCTATAAAAAAACAAAAGACCACAGAGTTAGCACCTGGTCAAGACGTCATAATAAGGAAAAACATCCTAGACCTACCAGTAAATTTCCAGAGAGTAGAGAAGCCAGGCGTCAACCCGACTTTCATAAAAAGAAATCTCTGCGCCAATGTTTGGTGAAGGCAGCTCCTTTCCTTTCACTTTTTCTAACTCCTTGACCAAAGAAGCACCAGTCCGAGGGTGGATGTAGTACCTGTCTCCACCAGAAGAGAAAGGAGAGAAGTAATAGGCATAAAGAAGCTCGTTGATGCCTAGATCCAACCCATGGAATTCGTTAAGGACCTGGACAGCAGTAAGAATCCTCCAAGAAGGTGGGTTCAGCTGAGAGGGGAAAATATTGAAGTGCTTTGAGACCTTTATCAATAGAGCTGGTATCCTACCCCTGATTTCGGCCTCAAAGTAGCCCTCATACATCGCGATTTCATCCCCAAGATTCTCAGAGGCCCTCTCGTTATTCTTGGCCACCCATAATCTCGTATCCTCTCTAAAAGAGTACTGCTGCTTCCAAGCCTCGAGAAGCTCGGAATCAATGGAGGATGATGGGCCAACCTTCAGAAGATTAGGACCCACAGCAGTACTAATAGGTCTTGCGGTGATGTCTTGGATCTCCAGGTCCTCTGAAGATCCTTCTACCTCAAAAGAGGGACTAATACTGATCAAGTGCCTCTTCCTGACCCGGGCACCAACGGATGAAGAGACCACAGGCGAAAACTCTTCGGCGGAGCTGAACATTGTTGACGTGAGAAGGTTTGGGTTTCATATCTAGGGTTCGGAAGGGGCAAGAAACCTAGAAGCTAAGCGGACTCTAAACCCTAAAAGTACCCTTTGGATCCTAATCTAAAATAAGTAAAAAGAAGAAGGAGCAAAAGATTCTAACCTGAAATCTCGAACGGAACAGTGCTTGAAAATGGATTCCAAAAGGAAGAAGTTTTTCGCAAGAAGAGGAAAGAAAATAGAGAGAAAAGACAAGAATGAAAAAGAAAAGAAATCAAAATGTTGAGGAAGGAAGGAGAAAAGCAAGTCCACGAGCGTATGATTAGGCGACATCAATCTTGGAGCAATCTCTCCCTTTTTCTTCAAAATCCTAACGTAACCTCAACTAACAGCCGAAATCTTCGCTACAGTTTCCAAGATTTCCCATCAAGTTGTAAGTTTGAAATTTAAAAGTCCTGAAGCCAAAAGCAAGACGTCAAGAGGCAATAGGAACTTCCTGTAGAAATCGTAACCGCACTCAACGATACTCCAACCATAAGCAAGCAGACATCCAAAGGGTTCAACGCAGAATGTGTTCATACGACTGAATGGCCAAGCAACGTGTGGCTTCCGGCCTAAGCAACAAGGGAAACATGTTATTCCCCAGCTTTGGATCGAACCTGCGGAATAAGGGGCAAACTATTGGGAGTAATTTGAGCCTTGGGAATTCCCCCAGGTTCAAATGGAGTACAACAGTAAGGCTATAAGGCAAGGGAATGCCCAGAAGCAGGAAACCATATGTCACGGCGATGCAAGAAGCCAGATGTCATAGCGAGGCCAGAGGCCAGAAGCCAACCGCCATTATTTGATATTTATCTTGTCTGTTAAATAAGTAGATAATCATGTATGTTTATTAGATAATACAATATATCCTAGTTTGAAGGGGATAACGATGAACTCCGTGTATAAATATAAAGCTTTAGGAGGAGGAGATCCGAAAAATCCTAGGTTTAAGAGAATAATACACACACATCTTTAATCTCTTTTTCTTAGATCATACACACAAACCTGTGTATTCATTGTTTTCCAGCTTCTGTAGTGCTTTCTAAAGAACACCCTAAAATCATCCTTAACACAAACCATACTAACACCGTATTGGATAAATTTTCTCGTCAGTGGTCTCAATTGAAGAAGTACTTCCCAGATCCATGAAGAGTATAGATCTTTCTCAACTACCCAAAATGATCCATTTAAGGAAAAATTAATATAGGAAAGTTGATCTTTGCTTTCCACTGATTGTAATGTCTGTGAATATTAAAAAATATTGTTTATCTGTAAAAAGTAAAGAAAGAAATGTAATTAGGGACGAAACTACATGGAATAAGTAAAGGGCACTTACTCCATGTAACCTTCATGAAAGTTAGTTTTTGATTTATGATTTTAAGTTTTTGCCCCTCATAATTATACTGAGTAGATAATGTGTAATACTTCCGACCGTTTTTCCCATGTGTCTCGGTGCCTCTCCCGGGCCTGTGGATCGACCGTGTCCGACGGTCGGGAGCTTAACCTCTAGGAGGTTTTAAAGTCATGATTTACTGTCTCTGTAATCACCACCCGATCTTTTCCGAAAGTCAGTGCTTTGTTCTCACTGGCACGGTTCCAAAACTCACTTCCTGAAAGGTCATCCATCTTTGTGCTACTCTAGTACAAACACGTTTAACTGTAGAGTTTTCTCATGACAAGTGACTGAAAAAATAAATGCATTTTGATGATATAGATAGTCAAATTAATCTTTA
This sequence comes from Anastatica hierochuntica, assembly GCA_900406275.1. Lineage (NCBI taxonomy): Eukaryota > Viridiplantae > Streptophyta > Magnoliopsida > Brassicales > Brassicaceae > Anastatica > Anastatica hierochuntica. The sequence goes on from OVAN01015934.1 coordinate 5,477, forward strand.
TAAACTCTCCTCACACACTACTATAACTATATAAATCAGGGTTTCACATAATGTTTAATTCTTTAATAGGTAGACGTGAAGGTATTTTTCGTGTCTAAACTCTACAAGCATGTGCATCGGAGATTATGTTCCATTTTGTTATACTGATTGGTTTTTTTTTTGTCACAATTATACTGATTGGTTTGGTCGTTGAAACAAACAAGATGTTTTTGAGACGGTAAAATATTTCGCAATAAATGATACCTCTAACTTTAATTTTATACAGTTTGTTTTTTTAAATTTAAAATCTTTTGACAGGACACTCCACGTAGAAGATTATGATTACCCGGGCTAAACACTTGAATTCACAAGACGCCATGCAAAAAACAAGAAAGGTCGATATGATTCCGACAATATATTTGAATTATGGCTTTTACAAAAAAAAAAACATTTACCACTTTTAACCGAAAATAGAACCCACAAAATTTGTTTTTTTCCCGACGGACCGACGCTAAATCCACAAATTAAGGAACTAAAAAAACAGGAGACAATAAAACAAGAAAGAAAAAAAAAAGAGAAGAACAATGGTCAAAAGAGAGGCCAGTCAAAGGTCAGAAAGGTACAAATTCGTTGTTTAGTAGTTTTCATAAAGTGTCGGACAGTTAATACCGTTTGCTTTTAAAAGTCAAATCTCTATTAACATTTTCACTTCATCGCTAATCAGTAAAGAGTATATATAACAACCTAAATTAATCACTTTTACCTTCTAAATCACTCTCTTTTCGAAAAATAATTGTTTTTAATAGATCTAGACATTCGGATCCTCGGATCGGTTCCAGTTTGGACCTGTCGGATCCTGGATCTTTGTATTCTTCTATTTAGGATCCGTATCAGATTCGATGGATTTTCGAGTCGGTTCGGATCCGGATCGGTTCTTGAAATTTTAAGTGGATACAAAACCCGAAAAAATCCAAAATTATCCAAAAAACCGAACCGAATTATCCGAAATAAAACCGAGAAATTAATATATTAATATTAAAAATAAATATTTTTCTATAAAATTATAAAAAATTCGGGTATTTCGAGTATCCGATCGAATCCTGTTCGGTTCCGGTTCGGTTCGAGTACCCGAAAAATATTTCTATGGGAAATGTTCAGATATTTAAAGCTTTTCGGTTCGGTTCTTTATTTTTCGGTTCGGATCCGGATTGATTCTTTGAATTTGGATCTTTTGTCCAGCCTTAGTTCTTAACATTTGGCACGTTTGGAATATTCCACTACTTTTCTTTCTTAAAACACATTCATATTGGACCAGGAGACGTTGGTCTAATTTTTAAGCAATAAGAGTGGTGAAATTATGATGTGGAGAAGAAGCAAAGAGACATTCATTTGTGATTCATCTTTTGGGTAGTCATTTTTTGTCCTTTGTTTTTGGGACATTATCTTACATTCATTTTAATTTCTTCTAACTTTCGGCCGTCTCTATACCCCATTTGTTTATTATTTCTTTCTTATTTCCCTTTTTACATTTATAAATTTCATATATTAAGCGCCTACAATTCAAAAGATTTAGTTGGACCTGTAAATACACCACGTAAAATGAAATAGTACATCTTATGAATATTCTGAAAAAAATTGATCGTGTTATCAACTAAATATATAGTGAAATGTTGATAATTAATATTGCAAGTCGATCAACTAACCTTTCTGAAATATATAGTACCTACAAAATATGTTTTAAAATAATTAATGTAGATGCATGTAAAAGTATCCTTTTGACATGAAATTAAATTGGTAAGAGAAATGAATCGACAAATATTTATAGAAGTATCGACATTAAAACCAAAAAAAGTATCGACATTAGTTTGCTACATGTAAGGCTAAAAGTGTCTTCTAAGGGATAATGGATTTTATAGGATTATTCTAGTGAATTAGAAACGAACAGTGAACCTGTTCATGTGCAATGTTTAGAGTTTGAGGTTCATAGGTCAAAGTGGGTCTAATGCTTACAAAAGCTATGGCCCATAACTCATGAGTTTGCATATAAGGGCATCTCATTAGCAAACAGGGGAGCTCGCCGCATGTCATTTTTTATTTTATTTTTATTTTTTCGTTTGATTTAAAAAAATAATAATAATAAACGAACCAATCGCGGACCGTCACGTGTCGTGGGGCCTGGGAAACTGTTGATGAAACGCCTTTTACGTGAGAGGCTGAAAGAGACGGTCTCGTAAAAAAAAAAGATAATATTAATTTTTTTTGGGATGAGTATGAACCCTCTCTTTGATCTCCTAATGGAGATGGCCTAACAATCCTAAGGCCATCTTTATTGGGGTCCCTAATGGGTTTCTTAGGGCGTGGGACCCCCAAAAAACTTAAGAAACGTGTCTTCTGGAGCCAAAATAAAAAAATGGGTTTCGTGTGTTTCTTGCTTCGCGGGACCGACTGACACGTGGCAGCCGGCGATTAGTTTACTTTTAAATTTTGTTTTTAAATCAGAAAAAAAATAATAAGAAACCCAGATGGAGTTTCTCCAATAATGATGCTCTAGTGACTTAATTTCATGATTTTTTGTTTGGTGTAAGAGATTATACACATGCAACAACCTTAGCGTGAATAAAGGGAGCTCTTAACAAAAGCTCTTAAACAAAAAAAATAGTATTATATTAGAAAGGTTCTTAAAACTTTAAGAACCCTTCCAAAAGTTCTTAGAGCATGTCCATTAGAGATTTTAAAAGGGTTCATGGGCTCAGATTCATAGGCTAGAGTAGAAAAAAGAATTAAAAAATTGTCCAAATTTGGTGAACCGCTTCTTACGAGTGAAGCCGAATGATACCGGTTCAAGCCACGTGTCCGCCACCCATAAGGCACGCCCATGAGCGTGTTATGCTTTTTTGTTTTTTTTGTTTTGGGTTAGAACAATTTCATTTTCGGATCGGTTTCGGATCCGTTTTTTCGGTTTTTTTTGTTTTCCGGTATTTGGATCCGTTACATATTCATTTACGATTTTTGAAGTTTTTGATCCGTTTCAGATCTGTTTAAATATCCCGATCCGAACCCAAAATACCCGAAAAGATCCGTTTTGGTTCCGTTTTATTTGTTTTTCAGTTTTTGGATATGATACGGATCTGTTTACGATTTTTGGAGTTTCGGATCCGTTTCAGATCTGTTTAAAATATCCCGATCCGAACCCAAAATACCTGAAAATATCCGTTTCGGTTCCGTTTTAGATCCGTTTTTTTGTTTTTCAATTTTGAGATATGATATGAATCTGTTTACGATTTTTGGAGTTTCGGATCCGTTTAGGATCTGTTTATAATTTCTCGATCTGAATCCAAAATAGATGAATAATCTTTGTATGTTCATGAATTATCATTGTATTAAATAAAAACTTTTAAAAAATGTTAAAAATATTTTTTTATTCTTAAGAACCTCATCTTCAGGTTCACCAATGGAAGAACAAAATAGAACAGTAACTATTCGTGACCCCACTAAAAATATATTAAAAAATTCTTATGAACTCCAAGAGGTGGTTCACTAATGGACATGCTCTTATTTAAAAAACTTTTAGAAAGGTTCTTAAAGTTTTAAGAACTCTTCTAATATAATACTAATTTTTTTGTTTGTTTAAGAGCTCTTGTTAAGAACTCCCTTTACTTATGCTCTAGACATTAAAGTTTTGTGGGTAGCATCTTTCCCAAGAGAAGCAAGTCTATTGGCAATGGAAGTGAAGTTATGGCATTCATCATCATAAGCTACTTGCCTACTTCCAAAATGTATCTTTCACGTTTCTGCCGAACAAATTATCACACGTGTGTGTTTAATTAATATAACGAATCTCTATAATGGTTATCTGCAGATGTCGTAATGCTTTTTTGAATTATGTAAAAATATGACACGTAAATCTGTATAAAAGTATTAACAACGGGTTTCAAAGAATTTGTGAAGGCATCCAATGCTTTCACCAATTTAGATACAAAAAATTTGGATGAACTTTGTAGAGATATTTTAGTGGGTTGAATAATTTGGATGAATAAGAAATTACACTCAAACTCACATTTTGAAACATCCAAACATATGTCAATTGGGCAAGCAAAATTCTACCGGATTCATGTTACCACCACCATTTTTACCCTACGACAATGCTAGTTCCACTCCCGATTCTAAAATGTCCCGAAAACTTATGGGCTAAAAGCATTAAAAATTTATGGATTGGAAATTTCTTTTCAACCATTTGTGTTTGTAACAAATGGACCGATTTGTATTTATTATAAGAGTGTTGGAACTAGTGCTAATAGGACTGGCACGTTCAGTAGTTCTCTCGATTATATTAGTGATGCGATTGAAGAACCAAACCAACAAGTGTCTAACCGGAACAAAATATAAAACCAAAATCTTTATCATAATCAGTTTCTTGGTTATTTTATATTTTATTTCACGTTGCTTTGTTTCATCTTCTGTAGGAAATGGTTTCCTAATTATGTGTAGTCAATTTCTTCACTTCCCAATTTGTACGAGATAATCTCGATCCCTTTCCCTATTTAAAAGTTTGATAACCGTTATTGAAACAAAAGAAAGAAAAATTATTGTAAACTTTTGTTCTTTAAGACTTTGGGACCTATCTTTTGTTATCAGAGTTTCTATTTCACTTTTGATTCGGACCACTTCGTGATATCAAAAGCAACCTTTAATCCATCATATATCTTGTTTTTGATCTGGTGTGGTATTAAAAACATATATCTCGGTTTTGATCCGGACCAAGATTGTAGTATCAAAATCTCTATTTAAAAAAAAGAAAGAAAGAGAAGAATTCTTCTTCTTGTGTGAGTTTCTTGATCGGCACTTTATCTTAGAAGCAGAAGCAGAGACGATGGTACAAGATGATTGCTATGGTCAAGTGCAAGACTTTGTCAACGAACCTGTCTACGATGTTTATGGTGATGATCTAGTCTTTGACATTTGGGATGATGAGGACATGAATTCTTTCGAAAGTCATGAGGTTCAATACATTCTACTTGATTCACGAGATTGTGATGGAAGTTATGATTCGTTTCTTCAGGGTGAAGAAAATCTCCACAAAATGTTTTGTGGTGTGAAATGCAATAGAGAGTGCCTTGAAGATTTCAAATCTAGCCTCCTCCATAAATTGCATGATGATATTAAGAAGATGAAGGTCAATGTGATGGACGAATTCAAAAGTCTCGAAGAGAACGTGAAACATCTTGTAGAGATCGTGAGAAGAATCAAAGCTTAGCAAATCGCTATCTACACGAGTAGCTCGTACGATTACGTCATTCAAACGATCAATGACTTCACCACCAAGAAACCAAAAAGCTCGCTCGACTCCGATCAGTCGACAACATCACACGGTTTGGACTACGAAACAATACAACCATGACAACTATAGGAATATTCTGCTTCATTCTTAACAAGTCAAGATCATATATTCACACTACAAGAAAACTGTCTTTTTGCGACTGTTTATTGCGACCGTATAAG